>JAVTVY010032256.1:0-15097 GCA_036873755.1 Hanleya hanleyi
TTATTTGATTATCCATGCATAGTTTATTTGATTATCCATGCATAGTTTATTTGATTATCCATGCATAGTTATTATTTGATTATCCATGCATAGTTATTATTTGATTATCCATGCATAGTTATTATTTGATTATCCATGCATAGTTTATTTGATTATCCATGCATAGTTTATTTGATTATCCATGCATAGTTTATTTGATTATCCATGCATAGTTTTCTACCAAGTCATCAGAACATGATTCCAAAATTTATTTTTAACAGGTTTCGAGATCTTCTACAAAACAACCGTATCTTTGTACTGGTAGCTGGCGTAAATAAAAGACAGACGATGAAAATGAAGTTGAATTGGGATGAAGAAATCGGCACTGCATGACTTCGTTATCGCGTCTGATGGAGTTGGCCGAGGGATATAATTTCAACATTATGTTATAAGCGTCAAATAAACCTCACACAGTCAGAAAATGGTGATAAGTTCACCTAACACCATCACCATCATCAGCATATTGCTCTCTTGAAAAAGTAAGAGTGGAAATTCTTCCAACTCAAGCACTTGAGTGAAATATTTTGCTCAAGTTGAGTGAATTCCACTCACGTTGAGTGATTTCAACTTGAGTGAGATCAGCTTCACTCAACTTGAGTGAAGTTTGAGTGAATGTCACTCAAACTTGAGTGAATATCACTCACACTTGAGCGGGATGAGTTTCCTCTCTTAATGGGTGAACATTTCACTCAAGATTTTTTAGACAGTGTATTGTTAGTGATGTCCATCACCTCTTGTCGAGATTAATACGTATGTATACATATATGCAATCATTGGTCATTACCGTATTTTAATAAAGCGGTCTCATCACTTTTGAGATGACCCGGCTTTTGTTCGATGAGGGATTTGGTAATCACATTTTGTCATCGCCAAACTGGGGGCATCACCATGCAGGCTCTATCACCACCTTTTTCTTGCCTGGTAAGATTCGGAATTCTTATTTTATAGAGCAATGAGGAAACCAACGAGTCACTGAATAGGATTGCCCATATCTAGTGAACTTGACTTTCTGAAAACATCAGAACGGCAGTCGATTTAGGGGCGTAAAACTGATAATCTATTTAAGATCTGGGGAAGTTGTGGCCACTATCGGAGCATAGAGGTACCTAACATAAACTGTCCTTCCTGACTTAATGGGTTTTCCAGAAGATCATTAATCATCTATTATTCAGCGATAAAACATCTATTATCCGAATAAAACGTACATCTATTATCCCACTAATACTGAAATGAACACACCAGAATAGCCGTGTAATGATTGTATTCTCAAAATTTCAGAAATGAACCTGTTGTTTTAATTAATCTGAAGTTTGTGTATACCTGATCGAGTGACATGCCAAGAATATTATCTTGTCGAATAACTGTTAGGATGATCCCGTGAATTTCTGTATTTTTCACCTGTAAACAAACGGTCGTTTGGCTGTTGTTTTAGAACGTCTGTCTTTGCTTAACAAACGATGTGATCGAGGGAATGGCACGTGGGCATCGCTCCAGTCAAAATAAACACGGATACATACGAGTGAGTTCAAAGGGCATAAAATACATGACACATTACCTGGCTTTTAATTTTCTCAAATATGGGCCTATTCCGAGACGTCAAGGTCGTGCATGTGATTCAGCACTCCTGAAAATTACAGCTATACCAAATCCATATTCTTCCATAACGTACGTATATGTCAGACGAACCATGACTGGAGATGATGTCAGTTCATACGAATTATCAAGCTCAAATCATGTTGTTTAACAACACCAAGGTGCACGGATTAACCCGCTACATTATAAAAGTGTGTATCGTCACTGGAAAACAATATTTGATCAACATAACCATGCACAGTTCATAAAAAAAAATATCATGATATTTTTGGAAATTTGAATTTCTTAGGAATTTAAAAATTAGACAGATATGAAGGTCAAACGTGTCGAAATGTCATGCGACAACAATTTTACGACAAACTATCATGTGGTTTTCTGTAACAACGACCGGTAGAGCAGGTTTGGATCTGAAGAAATTGCGATGTTTATTCTCCATTATCAAAAGTTAGCGAACAAAGTGCAGAAGCGTGCTCAGATGCCGCACCTATATTTTATGATGTATCATTTTTTGTACTTTGCACAATACTTCTATTGATAGCAATGTACGCAAATGTAAACATCTTGGAATTCACAATTTTATGTTTTTTCAACATGCATATAACAACCATCTGTTCAATATTCAAATTCTATTAAAACTCACACCTGGATAAACTCAAAATGACCGACAATGAGTTAAGTGTATAGATATATGCCGTAATAACGGTTGAACCATTCGTTGGTATTATAGTTTGTATGCAAACATTGCTTGGATAAAACACTCTAAGTTCCTCTCACACCGCGGTGTCTAAAATATATGCTATCTGTAGCACTTATCCCGCATCCACAAATGACTTCTATCGACGAATAAAATAAACTCACATTGCCGGTGTGGAGGCTAAGAATGTCCGGTGGCTGAGTGTCCGTCCCCTATCTTCTAACCCAGGTAGGACATTTTTCTCCACACTGGGGACAAGTGTCCGTCCTTGTTTGCAATAAAAAAGGATATGAAAAGGGACACTAATCACCAGGACATTCTTATCCATCACACCGGTATAGTCGTAGTCCAAGGGCTTACATGGATAGTCACCAACCTGTACCCATCTCGGTCATCTATACGCGGTAAGACTGACCCTGGGATCGTGTGTATCCATGTTCAGCCTACTTTCGGCAACTGCAGGAGAGAATTTCCATAAATCAATATCACGTGACTTCGTCAGCCAATCAGCTAAGGTCTACCGACGTAACCCCAAAGTAACTCGCCATTTTCGAGTCATGTGATGAACTACTTGTTCAAAATTTCTGATCCACCACACCTCTTGGATGATACGGAAGTTTTTCATACCTATATATTTTGTAAGCCCAGGCAATATCTGTTTCAGAAGTTGTATGAAAACCTGCAATTTATCAGATTTCTCCAGTCTGTTCTCCGCCGGATGAAGGCCGAACAGAATCCGGTAAAACACCGGATATCGCTCCGCGATAATGGAGACACACGATTCGCAAGCCATCTTATGGATGGCGAAGTGTACGCAAATGGGATAGTCACACATGTCCAGTTAATCATATCGTTGTTAGGTATATCGTCGCTATGTGACCGAAATTTCGCTAATTTTAAAATTGTTTAAACCCTAAATCATTCACTCGCTCACTCCAAAGGGTGAGGAGAGATTTCATTTGCCTACACTTCCGCATCCATAAGATGACTTGCGAATCGTGTTTCTCGATTATCGCGGAGCGATATCCGGTACTTTACCGTATTCTGTTCGGCCTTCATCCGGGGGAGAACAGACTCGAAAAATCTGACAAATTACAGGTATTCATACCACTTCGGAAACAGATATTGCCTGGGCTTACAAAATATATAGGTATGAATAACTTTCGTATCATCCAAGAGGTGTGGTAGGTCTGTAATTTTGAACAAGTAGGACATCACATGACTCGAAAATGGCGGGTCACGTTGGGGTTACGTCGGTAGACTTTAGTTGATTGGCTGACGAAGTCACGTGGTATTGAATTCTGGAAATTCCCGAAAGTAGGCTGAAAATGGATACACACGATCCCAGAGTCAGTCTTAAGCCCGGCGCACACGAGAGATATCAGCTGAGCTAACGGCCTCAATTGCCTGTCAGCTCAGGGGCTAGCTTTCGTGTGATTTCAGCGCACACGGTGAGCAAAAGTTTCACGGAATTGATTTCAGTTCCCGCATAACGTCTTCTTTAAGTCTATTTTGAAGAGTCGAGCGTATGAATCGCTTGAAAATAACATGCGATTCATTGGCCGGTCCAATAAAACTGCTGAGCTGTTTGCTTGCGTTCGCCGCACACACTGAGGATTTGGCCTCGCGAGGCGAAATTATCAAACAAGTTTGATATTTTTCCCCCGGTCTCGCGAGGCCAAAAACTCACCAAAAACTGCCCGCACACGAGAGCTAGCCCCTGAGCTGAGAGGCAATTGAGGCCGTCAGCTCAGCTGATAGCTCTCGTGTGCGCCGGGCTTTACCGCGTATAGATGACCGAGATGGCTACAGGTTGGGGAGGTTTGGGAAGTTACAAAATATACAGATGGCGCTACTGGATAACATATTGAATTGAATTAAATTGAAATTTATTCACCAAAATATACATCAAAGTAGTGGATATCAATGGCTGAAATGCTGAATTTTTAAAAATATATGTGAGTAATAATTAACCTGAAAATACAATTTGGCGGGAATAAAACCCAATAACGTCTTAAATGGCATCCGTAGAAATATGAGAAATACATATGGCTGAAGAATAAAAGATTTCACGCACTGAGAAAAATGGACAAGTTGTTACAATGCATCAGTTCGTAACGAAATAGGATTTGAGTTTTTATTTAAAAAGTGATGTTGATTGAATGCCTTTCTTTGATGGGGTCAGTTTGTTCCACTGTCGAGGTCCTGTAACTTTGATGTAAAATGATAAATTAGACCGATAGATGGGTCTATATTGGTTAAGCAGGTTTCCCCTGGTCCGATAATAATGAATACTATAGATTGCTTAGTAAAATAGGACTGGAAAGTTTGTGGCAGTATTTCGGGATGGTGAAAAAATTTGTGAGTCATAATAAGGCATGAATAAAGATTTAATTTCTGTAGCTGTAAAAAATTTTAATCAGTAAACAGAGGCGAAGTGTGGTCTAACTTTCTAGATAATGTTATCACTCTTAGCACACGTTTCTGGAGAGTTATCAATGGCTGTAGGTGAGTAATGTAGGTATTTCCCCATAGAACATTACAGTAATTAAAATAGGGGAAGATCATCGAACAATATAAAATGTACAGTGTTTTTTTATTCAAAGCGCGTTTTATGTGGTTTATTATCCCTAGGTTTCTGGACACTTTATTACCAATATAGACGAGTCTTCCAGTTTAGTTGATCATTAAGAAAAATACACAGAAATTTGAATTGATTTACGAGTTGTATTTCAGTGCCAGATATAAATAATTTATATGGATTAGCTGGAGGTTTAGAGTTATTAGGCTTGATTAACATATATTTCGTTTTCTTGATATTCAGTGAGAGTCGGTTACAGGAAAACCAAGTAGAGAGTCTTTCTAATTCTTGTGGCATGATATCGAAGACCTCGGTTATTTTTTCGGAAGAATATACTACACTGGTATCGTCAGCAAATAAGATAATTTTCAGAAGATTAGTAACATTGCTTATATCATTGATATAGAGAAGAAAAAAATTGGGCCCAATATTTATCCTTGGGGGACACCATATAAAATTTGAGACGGTTCAGAGTAGGCGCCGTTATATACATGTATAACACGTTGGGATCTGTTAAACAGATCACTTTTAAGAACATACGGGTTCCTTTGGCTATAAATTGTGATGGTTTCATACGGATATCTTAGTGGTCAGCTGATTATGGTGCTCGCTGGTCTACGATGTGATGGATGTATATACGAATGATCAGATGTACCAAATCCATACTAAAAGTACAAACATGTATCGCTGAATTTTGTTTGCGATGGATCAAAAAGCCCGGGTTTCAAGATATAAAGTTAGAACGTCCAACTATGCACATTGATGCGTAACCTGTTGTGTAGCTTCTTGGGAAAACTTTTGGGTTGAAAACTATTACCTACTGATATATCTTCAACTTAAAGTTGTCAAACTAATCATTAAGCCGTAAGTACAAAGATATTAATGTGATACAAGATATTCCTTCTTATACTAAAGCATAGGCAGATACGAAATTCTACAACACAGAAGTGTACGCGATAAGCCGAGAAATAACACGAAGATGAAGCACTCAGTTTGCAGGATAAATGCTTTTGTGGATATTGTAGACTTTTTGTCTTATATAATATGGCACGAAGGGTCTGTTCACCGAAAACATGTGACTTCTGATGCAAATATCCACACTATAGTTTGGTGTCTAGTGCCTCACTATATATATCTTCTTTTTACCGCATTTAATTCACGCTTGATAATTCACACCTGTGGTGTCTTTTTTGGTAAGTGATACAAAATGTTACAAGAGAAATATGAATATTAAAACGACACAGGGCACCTTTTGTTATATAAGACAACAAGGTACACACAGTAAGCATGCACATCATTAATCATACCGTTACATTCGCTGAATTTTTGTAATCGTATATACTTTTTGATTTCATGATTTTGATAATGTATTTGAAAACGATATCTATGTTTCTGTGTTTGAAAATTGCAATTATCTTCGCAATTATATTCATAATAATCATATATCTACTTGTCTGATAGCAAATTCCCATCATTCATAATAGATGAAAGACCTTTTTCGAGTCTCGTCGAGAAGAACAAAGTAACAAAAGGCTTTGTTAATAGAATTGTCATTATTTTCATATTGTTTGAAGAAGCTCTCTGTGTCTGAGGATCATACGTAAACCAGTTAGGTAACTTTATCGGATTGTCAGACTTTCCTATATGTGAGTAAGCCCTATTTTATACTGTACATCCAGAGTAGTAGTAAAAGTGCAAATTGGTTCTTATTTATGCAAATGAGATGACGTCATCGATGACGTCACGTTGTCATGGCGACGAGACCTTTCCCACCTCCACCACAGAAGAGTTCCAATCTAGGGGAGATAACTCTGGGTCACTATAGTTCCGGCAAAGGGCCCCTGGGCATGTATTCATCCGCGGTGATGCGGTTTTGGCGGTGATTCGGTCTCGGGAAAAAGCTTCCGCGGAGAAAAAGTAGTCCCTAGATAAAATGGTCCGATGGGGTCGAGTGAGGTATCAAAGTGAAGCTTAGGTGAAGGGGCATCTAATGGGCTGGGTGTGGGGTTGACATAGCGGCCTTCTGCGCATGCGCGGTGGCCGAAGGGTATGGAAATAGCCGTGTTGGAGCTAGCGAAGCCCCTAGTGCACCGATGGGGTCGAGTGAGGTATCAAAGTGAAGCTTAGGTGAGGGGGCATCTAATGGGCTGGGTGTGGGATTGAAATATCGGCATGGCGGTGTTTTTAGACGGCGCAAGGGAGCAAACGAGGCGGTGGGGACGTCACGGGGAGAAAAAACCCTCACATTACCCTAAAAAAAACCTCTAAGCCATATAATAGTAATAAACATAATCTATAGGTGTTGTACCATGTTAATAGGATCAGTCTAGCATCTGTACCACCCTAAGGTCGAGTGTTTATTGTCCCGTGTATCTCCGCAAGAAAACAACAAAGAAAATGGCGGCTCCAGGATGGTACGGGGACGCCCTTTCCCCATCACGGCGTCGACCGTAGCGCCATCTGCACACATTGACGCAAGGGAGACAACTCGTGTGGGCCAAGGATATGGAAATAGCCGTGTTGGAGCTAGGGGAGTGACTACTGGTCCAGTGGGGTCGAGTGAGGTATCAATGTGAAGCCTATGTGAGGGGGCATGTAATGGGCTGGGTGTGGGGTTGAACTAGCGTCATTCTGCGCATGCGCGGTGGCCGAAGGGTATGAAAATAGCCGTTTTGGAGCTAGCGAAGCCAATAATGGTCCAATGGGGTCGAGTGAGGTATCAAAGTGAAGCTTATGTGAAGGGGCATCTGACTGGACTAGCGGCTTGGGCGTTGTCACCAATCTGCGCATGCGCGGTGGCCGAAGGGTATGGAAATAGCCGTGTTGGGAGCTAGCGAAGCCAATAATGGTGCAATGGGATCGAGTGAGGTATCAAAGTGAAGCTTAGGTGAAGGGGCATCTGACTGGACTAGCGGCTTGGGCGTTGTCACCATTTTGCGCATGCGCGGTGGCCCAAGGGTATGGAAATAGCCGTGTTGGGAGCTAGGGGAGTTACTACTGGTCCAGTGGGGTCGAGTGAGGTATCCAAGTGAAGCTTAGGTGAAGGGGCATCTGACTGGACTAGCGGATTTGAAATAGCGTCATTCTGCGCATGCGCGGTGGCCCAAGGGTATGGAAATAGCCGTGTTGGGAGCTAGCGAAGCCAATAATGGTGCAATGGGGTCGTATGAGGTATCCAAGTGAAGCTTAGGTGAAGGGGCATCTGACTGGACTAGCGGATTTGAAATAGCGTCATTCTGCGCATGCGCGGTGGCCCAAGGGTATGGAAATAGCCGTGTTGGGAGCTAGCGAAGCCAATAATGGTCCGATGGGGTCGAGTGAGGTATCAAAGTGAAGCCTAGGTGAAGGGGCATCTGACTGGACTAGCGGATTTGAAATAGCGTCATTCTGCGCATGCGCGGTGGCCCAAGGGTATGGAAATAGACGTTTTGGAGCTAGCGAAGACAATAATGGTCCGATGGGGTCGAGTGAGGTATCAAAGTGAAGCTTAGATGAAGGGGCATCTAATGGGTTGGGTGTGCGGTAGCCATTCTGCGCATGCGCAGATGCAATGCGGAGCTCTCGTCCAATCAGAAGCGAGTATTTCAAATCCGCCACGGAGCTCTCGTCCAATCAGAAGCGAGTATTTTGACCCGGTGCATTATGGGACATATCCAAGATGACGGCACGTATGTTCAAGATGGCGGCACATCCGGTGTCGAAAACTGGCCATTTTTGTCGGGATGGGGTCACCTAGTGTCGAAAACTGGACCCTGTATGGGTCCCGCTAGCGCCTTGACGCCATGATATAGACCGGAGAGAGAAAACAACAACAACAAGGATGACACATGAGGGAACAACAACAACAACAAGTTTTTTTTCATATAGTTTATTTTCCCCTTCCATCATAACATACCCACGCTGGGGGAGCCGCGTTGGGTATGTTTACAATTCAAGAAAGACTCTTGGCCAATCAGAGACCGCCATTTGCATCTGTCCTATTCGTTCCTGTCCGTTAGATGTATTCTTGTCCAATCAGAAGTCGCCATTTCAGAGAGTTCCTTCTTCGGTCATGTTCATTCTGAACCGTTTATTCTAATCATCGTCGGACAGGCCTGGATATCCTTCGGGCAGCATGTCCTGAAACAGTTGTTTGCGCATTCTGATCGCATTTTCCAGGGCCTCTGTGGATGGTAGTCCCATATCCTCTTCCAAGTGACGCTTGGTCTTCATGATGGACCTGTGCGTGGGGTCCCCTTTCATTTCAAGCGGTAGTAAGGTATACTGTTCATAGATCGCCATGGCTGTTTTCCTGATGCGGGAGCGCATTTGGGTGTACGTCTGTTGTAAATTATCCTCTCCGGCGTCCTCGATCGCTTCAGCGTGAGTATTGATAGCTGCTGTCACAATACGATCCCAGAAGGTAGGTTCTGCCTCACTTTCCTGGGATGTAGGCTGACTCTCTGAGGTCAAGCTCTCCATATCAGTAGATATACTGTCAGCAATCTTGGATTCGGTATCAGTCGATGCACGCTCATCAATCTCTGTATCAGTATCTGCCTCAACGGGCTCCTCGGCGTCTTCAATCCCATGTATATTTTTCTGGTGTCGCATCATATCGTAATGTCTGGTGAACGTGCGTTCACACTCAGAACAAGTATAAGCCATGTTGACGGTTGAACGTCGACTGTGCGTGTTTTGGGAATACGCTCGCTTTTATAGACAGTAACGGTCATCGACGCTTAGCTCAACGCTTCAACGCCCTGGTGAATTAGCTCAGAAGCTCTGATTTCATGGAATTGACATCAATTCATCGAAATGCAGTGACGCCCGTCAACGCCCGTCGTTACGCCTTAACGCTCGTCTCAACGCTTTAACACACTTTCTTAACGCTTTAACGACGTTTAATGATGTGTTCGAACAAATGTTTCTTTTGTGCTATTGCTCTCACATACGCCGCTTTCCAGTTCATGCCCGAGGTTTTCAACATCGACGCTGTTCTTTCAATTTCCATATGGACTGGATCCTTATCCAACAATTTCATATGGGTCAGTAAGTCGACATACTGCTGACGTAAAGCCCGTCGTAGTCTGGGTGCCAATCTGTTATGGGCTAAAATTGCAGCTTCCTCTTTCGAATATCCTTTGCGTTGAAACTTGTTTCCTGTGGCCTCCAAAATGTCGCCCATCTCGGCGTCCATACTTTCTTTGAACAAATCCTTCCATAGCCTCGAGTTCACATTATGTTCTTCAACCTCGGGTTGGGCCTTCACGGTTGGATGATATTCCGGGACTGGTGATATGAAGAAGGCCCGCTGTACGGGGGTGGGTTGCTGCTTCACCAAATGTGGACTCGGTGGATGGTGTAGGGGCTGTGGTGATTCCTCGCCGGGTAGCAGGTGGGTCGTCAGCCGGCGATCTTCGGGGGTATGGGCTTTTAAATCTACGAACAGGTAGCCGTACGGACGACTTGTCGCTTCTTGAAACGCCTGCATGAAATGGTCGATGTTCTGAGGATAAATTCGACTACCAAACACACGAATTTGTGCTCTGTCAATGGGGTTGGAGAACAACACAAAGTATTGGCAGTTCAAGGCAATATCTCTGGACGCCTTCCCTTGAGGAAAGAGATTCTGGGTCAAATAGATGACGGACAGATTGCGATGATGGGACCCTTTGGTGAATAGGTCGGCGATTTTCGAATTGTTCTTGGCCGCACTCATCAGATCATCTAGCACTACCACGTTGGTCTGCTCGGGGTCAAAGTAATACGGTTCGTCTATGTCATGAGGAATCCCTGGGACGAAACTCACATTCTGTAATCGCGTAGTTTCGTAGGCGGGTTGCCATTGGCTATAACACCAAACAACACGTGTCGGAGCTGGGGTTGCCACACCTTCCTCTAAGAACTTCATTACCCAGGACGTCTTTCCACATGCCGTAGGGCCGCTCACCGTCATCGTATAGGGATGCTCTACTGCACTTGTTGGACCTATAGCGGGACTCGGCGGTGTCTCTTGGTTGTGTTTGCGTTGAATGTGCCTGAGCATACTATCGCGACGAGAGAAGGTTCTCTGACAGAACGTACACGTACACGACATGTTGATCTGTCGACCAATACATAAGGACTGATGAGGGACACATGTTCATTCTTATATGTACAGACACCACCACCACCACCGCCACCACCGGGCGCTGACGGGCGTCAACGCCCGGTGGTGGTGGTGGTGGGAACTTCCGTGTGGCAGAGCTCTTGGATCGGAGCTCTTGGAGCTCAAAGCCTGTGGAGCTCAGATCTCGTAAGTGACATTTGCATACGACCTCTGTGAGGTCACTTCCGCTTCCGTTCACGTGACCGGAACTGACCTTTGACCCGGCGCGCGCGGTGTAAAGGTTTCCACCGCGGTGGACGCCCGGTGGTGGCGGTGGTGGTGGTGGTGGTGGTGGTGTCTGTACATATAAGAATGAACATGTGTCCCTCATCAGTCCTTATGTATTGGTCGACAGATCAACATGTCGTGTACGTGTACGTTCTGTCAGAGAACCTTCTCTCGTCGCGATAGTATGATCAGGCACATTCAAGGCAAACACAACTAAGAGACACCACCGAGTCCCGCTATAGGTCCAGCAAGTGCAGTAGAGCATCCCTACACGATGACGGTGAGCGGCCCTACGGCATGTGGAAAGACGTCCTGGGTAATGAAGTTCTTAGAGGAAGGTGTGGCAACCCCAGCTCAGAGACGTGTTGTTTGGTGTTATAGCCAATGGCGGCCCGCCTACGAAACTACGCGATTACAGAATGTGAGTTTCGTCCCAGGGATTCCTCATGACATAGACGAACCGTATTACTTTGACCCCGAGCAGACCAACGTAGTAGTGCTAGATGATCTGATGAGTGCGGCCAAGGACAATTCGAAAATCGCCGACCTATTCACCAAAGGGTCCCATCATCGCAATCTGTCCGTCATCTATTTGACCCAGAATCTCTTTCCTCAAGGGAAGGCGTCCAGAGATATTGCCTTGAACTGCCAATAATTTGTGTTGTTCTCCAACCCCATTGACAGAGCACAAATTCGTGTGTTTGGTAGTCGAATTTATCCTCAGAACATCGACCATTTCATGCAGGCGTTTCAAGAAGCGACAAGTCGTCCGTACGGCCACCTGTTCGTAGATTTAAAAGCCCATACCCCCGAAGATCGCCGGCTGACGACCCACCTGCTACCCGGCGAGGAATCACCACAGCCCCTACACCATCCACCGAGTCCACATTTGGTGAAGCAGCAACCCACCCGCGTACAGCGGGCCTTCTTCATATCACCAGTCCCGGAATATCATCCAACCGTGAAGGCCCAACCCGAGGTTGAAGAACATAATGTGAACTCGAGGCTATGGAAGGATTTGTTCAAAGAAAGTATGGACGCCGAGTTTCAACGCAAAGGATATTCGAAAGAGGAAGCTGCAATTTTAGCCCATAACAGATTGGCACCCAGACTACGACGGGCTTTACGTCAGCAGTATGTCGACTTACTGACCCATATGAAATTGTTGGATAAGGATCCAGTCCATATGGAAATTGAAAGAACAGCGTCGATGTTGAAAACCTCGCGCATGAACTGGAAAGCGGCGTATGTCAGAGCAATAGCACAAAAGAAACATTTGTTCGAACGCATCATTAAACGTCGTTAAAGCGTTAAGAAAGTGTGTTAAAGCGTTGAGACGAGCGTTAGGGCGTAACGACGGGCGTTGACGGGCGTCACTGCATTTCGATGAATTGATGTCAATTCCATGAAATCAGAGCTTCTGAGCTAATTCACCAGGGCGTTGAAGCGTTGAGCTAAGCGTCGATGACCGTTACTGTCTATAAAAGCGAGCGTATTCCAAAAACACGCACAGTCGACGTTCAACCGTCAACATGGCTTATACTTGTTCTGAGTGTGAACGCACGTTCACCAGACATTACGATATGATGCGACACCAGAAAAATATACATGGGATTGAAGACGCCGAGGAGCCCGTTGAGGCAGATACTGATACAGAGATTGATGAGAGTGCATCGACTGATACCGAATCCAAGATTGCTGACAGTATATCTACTGATATGGAGAGCTTGACCTCAGAGAGTCAGCCTACATCCCAGGAAAGTGAGGCAGAACCTACCTTCTGGGATCGTATTGTGACAGCTGCTATCAATACTCACGCTGAAGCGATCGAGGACGCCGGAGAGGATAATTTACAACAGACGTACACCCAAATGCGCTCCCGCATCAGGAAAACAGCCATGGCGATCTATGAACAGCATACCTTACTACCGCTTGAAATGAAAGGGGACCCCACGCACAGGTCCATCATGAAGACCAAGCGTCACTTGGAAGAGGATATGGGTTTACCACCCACAGAGGCCCTGGAAAATGCGATCAGAATGCGCAAACAACTGTTTCAGGACATGCTGCCCGAAGAATATCCAGGCCTGTCCGCCGATGATTAGAATAAACGGTTCAGAATGAACATGACCGAAGAAGGAACTCTCTGAAATGGCGACTTCTGATTGGACAAGAATACATCTAACGGACAGGAACGAATAGGACAGATGCAAATGGCGGTCTCTGATTGGACAAGAGTCTTTCTCGAATTGTAAACATACCCAACGCGGCTCCCCCAGCGTGGGTATGTTATGATGGAGGGGAAAATAAACTATATGAAAAAAACTTGTTGTTGTTGTTGTTCCCTCATGTGTCATCCTTGTTGTTGTTGTTTTCTCTCTCCGGTCTATATCATGGCGTAAAGGCGCTAGCGGGACCCATACAGGGTCCAGTTTTCGACACTAGGTGACCACATCCCGACAAAATGGCCAGTTTTGGACACCGGATGTGCCGCCATCTTGAACATACGTGCCGCCATCTTGGATATGTCCCATAATGCACCGGGTCAAAATACTCGCTTCTGATTGGACGAGAGCTCCGTGGCGGATTTGAAATACTCGCTTCTGATTGGACGAGAGCTCCGCATTGCATCTGCGCATGCGCAGAATGGCTACCGCACACCCAACCCATTAGATGCCCTTCATCTAAGCTTCACTTTGATACCTCACTCGACCCCATCGGACCATTATTGTCTTCGCTAGCTCCAAAACGTCTATGCGCATGCGCAGAATGACGCTAGTTCACACCCACTAGTCCAGTCAGATGCCCCTTCACCTAGGCTTCACCTTGATACCTCATACGACCCCATTGCACCATTATTGGCTTCGCTAGCTCCCAACACGGCTATTTCCATACCCTTGGGCCACCGCGCATGCGCAGAATGACGCTATTTCAAATCCGCTAGTCCAGTCAGATGCCCATTCACCTAAGCTTCACTTTGATACCTCACTCGATCCCACTGGACCAGTAGTAACTCCCCTAGCTCCCAACACGGCTATTTCCATACCCTTGGGCCACCGCGCATGCGCAGAATGGTGACAACTCCCAAGCCGCTAGTCCAGTCAGATGCCCCTTCACCTAAGCTTCACTTTGATACCTCACTCGATCCCATTGCACCATTATTGGCTTCGCTAGCTCCCAACACGGCTATTTCCATACCCTTCGGCCACCGCGCATGCGCAGATTGGTGACAACGCCCAAGCCGCTAGTCCAGTTAGATGCCCCTTCACATAAGCTTCACTTTGATACCTCACTCGACCCCATTGGACCATTATTGGCTTCGCTAGCTCGAAAACGGCTATTTTCATACCCTTCGGCCACCGCGCATGCGCAGAATGACGCTAGTTCAACCCCACACCCAGCCCATTACATGCCCCCTCACATAGGCTTCACATTGATACCTCACTCGACCCCACTGGACCAGTAGTCACTCCCCTAGCTCCAACACGGCTATTTCCATATCCTTGGCCCACACGAGTTGTCTCTCTTGGCGTCAATGTGTGCAGATGGCGCTACGGTCGACGCCGTGATGGGGAAAGGGCGTCCCCGCACCATCCTGGAGCCGCCATTTTCTTTGTTGTTTTCTTGCGGAGATACACGGGACAATAAACACTCGACCCTAGGGTGGTACAGATGCTAGACTGATCCTATTAACATGGTACAACACCTATAGATTATGTTTATTACTATTATATGGCTTAGAGTTTTTTTTAGGGTAATGTGAGGGGTTTTTCTCCCCGTGACGTCCCCACTGCCTCGTTTACTCCCTTGCGCCGTCTAAAAACACCGCCAT
>JAVTVY010032257.1:0-14301 GCA_036873755.1 Hanleya hanleyi
TGTGTGGGCGCCCGGCATATTCCAGGTGTATCTGGCCGGTTCTCTGGCAGCTAACGAAGGAAATAATGTTGTTATGCCTGCCAATCTCGCAAACAGTCTCCTCGTACTAATGTAGGCGAGGAGTCTAGGGGGTTTGTTAGTTCAGTAGCTGGGTCTTCATTAGTCAGCCTATTGGATGTAAATAAAGATAAACAAACACCCCCCTCCGCTCACGATACTTCCATTTCAGGCCAGGTGAAGGGTCAATCAGGTAAGGGATCGACCCGGTTGGTACAAGTGGAAGGAGTAATCGAAGATATGGAATCTGGTACGACGACAACTGTGGAAGTGGAGATTCCTATTGAGCGGACGCCTGGATGTGACGATGAAGGGAAATCGGTGACGGACCCAGGCTTAGCGTGGGAAAGCTTATGATTATGAAAACTTGGGCAGCACCAGTGAGGAGCCTTGTGTTAAATTTTCATTTGGGTCCGGGGTTGGAAAAATACCTTCCTCGACGCTGTCGAGGCCTGGACTTCCCGGTCGCTCAGTTACGCCTTTAACTGCAGCTTCCGGTTTGTCTGAATTTTCTCAACCTGCTTCCGGTTACTCTGGTGGCCTTCCTCGTTCCCTTGCCGAGACGTTTGTGTCTACGAGCCTTCTGGGCCACCAGAGATTAAGGTTCCCGCAACAACGGCAGTATGGTATGTATTCAGGTACCCATAATATGTCAAATTTTTTGTCTGTGTCTGAGTTGCGTTATCAAGAACCCTCAATCAGACCAGTTCAAGTTATGCGGCATCCGGTTGCTGGTCTACCTTCGCCCTTGCGTGGCTTAGGTCAGATATCTGCTTCCGGTGGTGTTCGAGGTACGGGACCGGGAATTTATCGTATGATGCGTCCTCCTATACGTGCTTCCGGTTTACGACCTCGTATGCCCGTTCACCGACCTTTACAGTGCCCGTGCTCACGTCCAGCTGGAGGGTCCTTGAGTGTGAACACACCTCGTCAGGCCTTGCTTCCGGTCCACTCTCAAGTGACTGATCCCACTTTGGCTGCCATACTGCGCGGTATGGAACAGCAACGTGAGGAAATGAAGGAATTGAGAGAGATGATGACCAGTCAATTCCGAAGTAGTACGCCACTGCTTCCGGTTTTGACTGAACAGTCTAGGAAACCGGAAGCTAATTTGTCGAGGACTATCCCTTCCAATACTCCCTCCTGGCAGGAAGCCCCGGAAGCTATGGAAGTGGATAGGGACCAGTACGGTAGATCTGAATTGAATGAACCTACCAATACTGATCCGGATGCTAGGAAATATTATGAACTTATTTCCGGCATCTATGACTTAATTCCTGATATGCAGCTTCCGGTCCCACATGCGGGGGATATTGAAACTGAATCAGGAGAGTCAAACCGGGTTACGAGGTCGGCTACCACGCTTCCGGCCTCAACTGCTATTCATTCTATCTGCCATTTATTCCATAGAACGTTAGCAGAACCCACTACGCAGGAGGAACGTGCTATAAGGTTGAGACCAAAAGCTCGCTTCCGCCCTGCAGGATCTTCTGGTCCGTTCCCAGTACAGAAGCCAAACACACGAAGTTACGGCGTACATAACTCACCGTTTAGCTTCCGGTCTGCAGAGGTGAACGGCGACTTTCAGTATTTATGCTCTAGCAATACTAAAGTGCCTAGTAATCCGGATGTTCCTTGCACGAACAAACAGGCCACAGTACTTGAGGAAACTGCTCGACAAGGAGTGGCGATTACGAATCACCTTGACTGGTTTCTTAAAGCCATAAAGGATGGTTTATTTTCGCTGTCGGGCGCGGAGAGTCAAGAACAGTTACAGGAGGGTATAAACCTCGTTCTTGACTACCAGAAGATTGCTTCCGGTGCTGTAGAAGATTTACTGGTACACAATGCCTATCTATCTTCTATGCTAGTGTATTTAAGGAGAAAGGCCTTCATTCCTTTTATGCATAGTTACACACCGGAAGCTGTAAAGAGGAGTCTACTAGAGACATCTACGGCTCCTTCTTTACTGTTTGGTGATGCTGTTGCCGAAGTTCGACCTGAAATGGATCGTATAGAGCAGGACAGGTCAGTTGCTTCCGGTGCTTCGTCTAAAAGACCTATGGCTTCCGGGTCGGGTCCAAAGGCGAAGAAGGCTAAGAAGAACCCGCCTAGTTCCAAGGCTAATAAGGGTGCTTCCGGCCAACAGCATAACCAAGCGCCTACTTCTTTAGAGCCAAAAGTATCGACCTATGGCCATAAGAAGCAGGGTAAGGGGAAATCTAAGCAGTCAAAGAAGGATTCCTGATGTCTCGGGCCGTACCGGGTGGCTTCCGGTATGGCGGGAACACCGAGACATAACGTTTCCAGTTCCCCAGCAACTAGACCTTCCGGTAGGGGGAAGGCTGCAGTTGTTTTGGAGGAACTGGATCGGGACGGAAGCGTGGGTCATTCGAACGATCAGATACGGCTATCGCCTATTGTTCGACACGCTTCCTCCCTTGACTGCTCATCCCCTTCCGTCTCGTATACCATTACGAACGGGTCATCTATCAGCGATACAGTCCTCTGTGGACAAGCTGATAGAGAAGGCAGCTGTAATAGAGCTTCCGGTTTCGGACACGTCACCCGGGTTCTATTCGCCGGTCTTTCTGGTCCCCAAGAAAGACACGTCCGAGATGCGCATGGTTATAAACCTAAAGCGCCTCAACAAGGACTACCTCACTCCACCGCCACACTTCCGCATGGAGTCCTTCCGGTCTATCCGGTCGGTACTCGGACAAGGGGAATGGCTGACTTCTCTGGATTTAAGGGATGCATACCTGCATATCCCGATACATCCGGGGGACAGGAAGTACTTGAGATTCATGGTCGGCAAACGACGCTTCCAAATTCAAGTGCTTCCGTTCGGCCTATCCACTTCCCCTTGGGTGTTCACACGAGTGTTTACACCAGTGGCACAATTCCTGCACAGTCTAGGTATAAAGTACCACTTTTATATCGACGACTCCCTGCTAAGGAATGCCTGCAAGGAGCAGTTAATCCTAGACACCCAGTTTGTCTTAAGGATGTTGACTTCTCTGGGATACATCCCACACGAAGAGAAATCAGAGCTGATTCCTTCACAAAGGCGCAAATTTCTGGGGGTGGAATACGATACGCTACGAGCTCTCGCCAAACCCCCAGAAGATCGATGGCAAAAGATAACAGCGAAGATACCTCAGTTCCTCAAGTTATCTCAAGCCAGGGCTTTACACTTTGCTGCGATAATCGGCCTCTTGACGTCAACACAGGACGTAACACCAAGAGGGCGGTTGCAGCTTCGTCCCTTAATGATTTACTTCAATCACGAATGGGTCGAAAGGCAGTTGAATCCGTGGATTCCTATAACACCACTAGTCAAACAATGCCTCCAATGGTGGCTGGATCCACTCAACGTTATGCCAGGTGTGTCCCTACTTCCGTTTCGTCCGTCACATCACCTGTTCACGGACGCATCTATGGAAGGATGGGGAGCCCACCTCGAGTCCAAGTCGACATCCGGGTTATGGACAATCGAGGAACGCTCGTACCATATAAACGTGTTGGAGTTTATGGCAGTGACACATGCCATCCGCACGTGGGTGAGCGTATTGACCGACAAGAACCTGCTAGTTGCGACGGACAACACAACAGTTGTGTCCTACATCAACAAGCAGGGGGGGACGAGATCTCCGCAATTACAAAGCCAAGCGGAAATCTTTTTCGGTCTGTGTTTGGACAACAACATATCAGTGTTGGCCAGACACATCCCGGGGGTACTGAACGTCTTAGCGGATTCGCTTTCACGACGGAATCAGATAATTCCCACGGAGTGGCAACTTCACCCAGACATACTAAAACAAATAGCTCATGTCTGGGAGATGCCACACATAGATCTGTTCGCCACTCGGCGCAACAATCTACTGCCCCTGTTCATGTCACCGGTTCCGGATCCGGCGGCATATGCAGTGGACGCACTATCGCAGGACTGGTCAAGGATGGTAGCATATGCGTTCCCTCCTCCAGCTATCCTAGCGAAGGTACTTCAGAAGATCCGCGAACACATGTGTGTCGTTTACCTGATTGTTCCGTGGTGGCCAGCAAGGCCGTGGTTCCCGGAACTATTGGATCTTCTGGTAGATGTACCAAGACAGCTTCCGGTATGGCACAATCTACTGCGCCAGCCCGGAACGTCGACATTCCACAGCCAACCAGGACTGTTCCACTACCACGTGTGCAAGTGCTCAAGCAGCACTTCGCTCAGGCGGGATTTTCAGCGGAGGTTGGGCGCCGAATGGCACAATCTATTCGACCGTCCTCTTCCGCTGTATACAACTCAAAGTGGGCAATCTTCGATCTTTGGTGTGGAGAGAGGGATATTAATCCATCCTGCGCAACTATCCCTGAGATAGCAGAGTTTCTATTGTACCTGTTCAGGGATAGGGGCCTGGTGCCTGCTACGGTAGAAGGTTATAGAGCGGCCATTGCTCAACCTATTCTACTGGGTACTGGGATTAATCCCTCGACTGATCCAAACTTATCTGCACTAATCAAGTCATACAAGATAACTGGTCAGTCGGCTGTTCCGAAATTACCTAAGTGGGACTTAGCCTTAGTACTTCGGCAATTGGGAGAGCCACCTTTCGAGCCAATAGAAGCTATTGAGCTAAAATATTTATCATACAAAACTTCGTTTTTGTTGGCTCTTGCTTCAGCAGCTAGGGTGTCAGAGCTGCATGCGCTCGATAAAAGGAACATCAGACACTCTAGGAACTGGAGCAAGGTAGTTCTCACAACGGTTCCTGAGTTTGTGGCCAAGAATCAAGCCCTCTACGATTCCATATCTCGAGAGTTCACAATTCCAGCCTTATCTGATTTCCTTTCGTCCGGTCTTGAATCAGACATGTTAATGTGTCCGGTTCGGGCTCTTGCGTGTTACCTGAATCGTACAGAGGAGATCAGAACGTGAAGGAGGCGTTTGTTTATCCCTTTCGATCCCAAAGCCAAACAAGAAATAAGTAAAAACACTATCTCGAGTTGGCTCAAAAATACGATTCGGCTAGCGTACTCCACGGCTACTGATAGGCAAGCCGCGCTTGTAAACGTTTCGGGTCACGAGATTAGGGCATTAGCGGCATCATGGCCTCTATGGACCAACAGATCGGTGACTGACATTATGAGGGCGTGCAATTGGAGGTCAAACACGACATTTGCCTCCTACTATCTCCGGGACATGACGTTGGCATGTAACGACCTCTATTCTATCGGCCCACTTGTGACCGCACAGCGGGTGTCAGGGGGACCGAGGCCAGCAATATAGCTACAAAAGTCTGGGCGTACAGTTGTAACCCTGCTTGCGGGTGAGTGCATTTTTTCTCTCGGCCCCTTTCGAAAAAAAGGGGGGGGGGGCGTATATTGCATCTCAGCCTTGAAGTCAGAGTAGCAACAGAGGTTCCCTGTGTACCATAGGCATACAGGTTATTACTGCTGTATGATTTCATGGATCCTCTGTGGGGTAGAAGATCTATGATTTCTACTTTGAACTAGTCACTATGTATGGCATTTATCACTACCACGGATTGTATCAGTTTGCCCACCTACCTTACGGTGGCATTCTATGCAAAGAGTGGAAGTGAGGTAAGTTTTCAGCGCAAATAACAAAAAAAAATTACAAGTAAATTTTCTGTTATTAAGCTAAAACTTACCTCACTTCCAGTGATGCCCACCCAACCTCCCCGCTATGATACATCCAGACCATGTATCGCAGTGGAACAAGAAGGAAGTAGAATTGTGGGTAGCTATGCAATCAGGCGACTAGCAGGGGAGATAACTGTGTCATTTAAATTCTTACTGTGATATTTCATGTAGACAAGAAATGCAAAGAGTGGAAGTGAGGTAAGTTTTAGCTTAATAACAGAAAATTTACTTGTAAAATTTTTTTGTTTTCTCGGATTGGATGGAAACCTTGGCAGCCATTTTTAATTTATGTAAAATCATTGATGATCTATATTTCCTTTGATACTGTACTTGGTATACATCATCGATACATCAAGATACAAGTAATGACTGCCGGTTTCTCTGGACGAAAACCTTAGGGGCCATTTCAAATTGCAAAATTTTTGATAATCTGTAAACTTATGATTGTCACTGGACTGCTTGGTGTTCCGGACATCTTCAAAGTAGTACAGTTAAAACTGATTACATTACGAATGGCTGGTGCCCAGAGCTGAGGGGTTTTCAGATGTGCAGCTTCATATTACAATTGTTGTATGTTACCCGATCTTAATGGTTTATCTTAATGGTTTCGAGCAGAGTGGAGAAGTGTGACAATAAGCGGACAGCAGGTAGCAACATGCCGATCCAGCATGTGATCCGAGCTGTCATCAATGTGGTTTTATTACCCCTCGGCCAACTTTGGCCTAGGGGTATTGTCGTCATCATGTACGGTTGTCCGTACATCCGTACGTACGTCCGTCCGTCCGTCCGTTACCGCGATATCTACAGAACCGTTTCATGCATGGCAACCAAACTTGTTACATCTATTTATCTTCACGTAAATCAGAAGCCTATCGAAAATGAGTCATCTCGGACAATATTTTGCAGAGTTATGCCCCTTTTTACAAATAAAAATCCATTTATGATTTGTTATTGTGATAATTTCATAACTGTTCCATATACAACATCCTAACGTGATAGTTGTTTCTCTTGACCTGAACTAGATGCCTATCGAAAATGAGTCGTGTCAGAAAGTATTTTGCAGAGTTATGCCCCTTGTCTAATAAAATCCGTTACCGCGATATCTACAGAACCATTTCATGCATGGCAACCAAACTTGGTACATCTATTTATCTTCACGTAAATCAGAAGCCTATCGAAAATGAGTCATCTCAGACAATATTTTGCAGAGTTATGCCCCTTTTTACAAATAAAAATCCATTTATGATTTATTGTGATAATTTCAGAACCGTTCCATATACAACATCCTAACGTGATAGTTGTTTCTCTTGACCTGAACTAGATGCCTATCGAAAATGAGTCGTGTCAGAAAGTATTTTGCAGAGTTATGCCCCTTGTCTAATAAAATCCACTAATTTCTATATCATGTTTGTATACCATCACATTTATTTATTGATTGGATGCGAAGAATGCCTGCAAATCTGTTTTGAAAATGACACTAGATGCCTATCAAAAATGAGTCGTGTCAGAAAGTATGCCCCTTGTCTAACAAAATCCACTAATTCCTATGTTAAGTTTGCATATTATTTCTATATCATGTTAGTATAGTATCACATATATTTATTGATTGGATGACTGATTTATTGATTTATTTTCTTAGACAATGCAAAGAATGCTTGCAAATCTGTTTTGAAAATGACATACATGTGCCATTTAGTATACATGTACTGTATTTATCTAGCCATGTGTACTGTTGTTTTGGTGAGACATCGATACAGCTCTTTCAATTTATTCCAGAAACAAATTAATTTAAGGGGAGGAAAACTTTTCTTTTTTTTCAAAGAAAGTACACTTACAATACCAGGGTAAATATTTCTTCCCACAAGCCAATCAATTGGTAGAGACACCCTTACATTATAATAGCTGGGGTTCAGAGCCGAGGGGTTTCGATAGCGCAGCTTCATGTTTTTCCTCTTTGCAGTTTGCAGAATAAAGGATGTCAAAGGCTCTCCAATTGACAAAGTGTTAGAGTTTGTGTTACATATATAGATCTCATCATATTCTCGCGATACTTTAGGCTAGTGATGGACTTACGACAGAGTATCACAAAGCACCACAAAGACACCCCACTGCAAATGACAATAGTTTGATTTAAAGCATTGATTATTTTTACCGACATAAACAGATTTTGGCCGATTTACAGAAAGAAAGAAAAAAATCTGATTTCTCTCATTTCCGTCAACTCAAACTTTGCACTTTCCACTTTCTAAACTTAAACATTTAGTACAGAATTGCTAAATCTACTAATTTGGAACAAATAAATGTAAAAAAAATTACACTAACTTATTTGTGGAGTCTTACTCTTAAGGCATTTAAATGTTGTTTGTGGTACTTTGTAATACTCAGTTATTCTGTGGTAATTAGTGAAATTTTAAACTAAATTTAATCTATTCTCTAGTGCTCTGACGCTGTTACTAAGACCGGAAGTGTCTGCTGATATGCTCATGGAGAATTATTTATGGAAAAGCTACAGATAGAAGTTATGAAAATATAGACTTACTTGGAACGTATATGTATTTTTGCTTGCCATTGAATAGGACGTGCAGCTGTCAGTGTTCAAGGATTTACAACTCTGAATATTGTGAGTGAAAGGGTTGGGGGGATATATAGTGAGCACTTTTCATTCCATATCAATCACTGCCTAGCTCTGATGAAGGAACCCTAGTAGTTTAAACCAGTCTGGTTACTGCAATGGAAATCAGTCATCTGTGTTTCTTTCACTTTTCATTTACAAATATCAAGCATGGATGTGTATCGTTGATCAGACATTATCCAATATCACTGTGGGAAATTGTGGAATTCGAGGACAGATGCCGAATTCAGAAAGATTTCAGCAACGTTGCCAATTTGGCAACCTCTCATTCCGATTTCCACAATGACATAGGACACGCCACAGTGAAATCCAAGATCATAGTACAGAAAAAAAACTGCTGATCGCTAACTGAAAGTTGCCATATTTGTCTGGTTCATGCAGATATTCAGGCCTTCAAGTGCCCCTTATATTTCCTATATTTTACTCAAAACCTCCGATATTTCCACAGGCCCCAGTGTCTGGACAGTAGAATTTAAATTCAGTATAATTTAAATAATTTAATTTTTTTTAAGTCATCCTATAATACAGGGGTTCCTCTCTGTATTATAGGATGACTTAAAAAAAATTAAATTATTTAAATTATGCTGAATTTAAATTCTACTGTCCAGACACTGGGGCCTGTGGATATTTCCTATAATTTGACTTTTTCTCATGAAGACTTTCATCAGTGCTCTGTAATGAGTCAAACTGACATGAGGAAATACATTTCAGAATCTCTCTATGCTGAATCAAACAACAGAACAGGTCGACTGAAAGACCACCACTATGACCACATTCAGTGAAAGTAATTTGATTAATCACCAGAAAACTACCAAGTTTGGAACATACAATGTAGTACAGACCTGTCTTACACTCCTTTATTTCCTATATTTTATTGAAAAAATTCCTATACATGTATTTCTCCTATATTTTTGCAAATTTCCTCCTTTATTTTCTCCTGTATTTTCACTGTGAGCTACTTGCAGGCCTGGATATTCCTGAATTCACCAATGTTCCACAATTTTCCAAACTGATGGCTGATGCTAGCATCTCCAATATGATTCCAAATTCACAGGAACCCAGTCTTTAGTATTTTAAAATAGCAGGAGTGCTGTGAATCACACTCCTAAAGTTTAACACAAGGCTTTTCTATGGATAGCAATTTGTTTATTGCCGTGAAGCCGACATTTCATTGAAGATACTTCCATCTCCAATGAAACATCAGCTCCACAGCAATAAAGAAGTTGTTATCCATAGAATAGCCTGACGTTATGAACGCCGACTTCTGAATGCTTATAAAAGAAACTCTAAAGTTTTGGAAAATGATGTTAAGCCTTCATCTTATAAATTGGGAGGCTTAGGCTGTCTATCACACTACCGATTTTAAGAGTGTGATGGGGGTGGTCTCGCACTCACCAAAAAAGAATGACTGAATATCTGGTTCAAATAAACGTTCCCAAAGGTTGATGGTTGATTAGGCAATCATTGTTAATGTTCAGATGGGGAAATATAATAAGGTACATGTAACTGTCCTGCAATTCAGTTGAAACCAACTTTTTGAAATTATTAAATTTAATCCAGGGAGACAATATAGAGAACAAGATATTAAAGACAACCATATCAAGGGAGACAATCTATGGTGAACAAGATGAACACAATCAGGGGAGACAATTTACAGAGAATAAAAATTCAAAGCGATTGAATTTGGTCTTTTTGTGGCAGAAGAGTGCACCTGTTGTGCAACACTGATAAGTTATTTCTACAGGTGATTTTATCATCTTCGTATGTCATCATCAGGTGGTTTACTAGCCTTTGGCCATAAAATCAACTGATCAGCCCCATCTCAACAAGCTCTGCTACATCACCACCCACCCCCACATCACATCAGAATGAGTGGATTGGCAGGAATAGTTGGCTTATATATGTCTGTACACAGTTTTACAGGAGGATTACAGATTTGCTTGGTCACAAGCTTCTTTCCTCTTCCTTTCACAACTCAATATTTCCCAGAGCTGGAAGAGCAGTTGGAAGAAATAGATAAAGTATGCAGAGATGAACAGCTGGTGGTACCTGAAGATTTGAATTATTTCAGGTACATGTACTTAGAGACCTGGATTTAGCATTCATCTACCTCAGTGTAGTGTAACAGCCTAACTTTTGTAGGCATTTTTCTGTATGATTGTTAATTGAAATTGACCAAAAAAAATATATCTTGTTAATTTGAATATAAAGATAAATTGTTAAATGCAAGTAGTAAAATGTTCATTGCTGCAACTGAAAATACACTGACGAGATTATATTGGTTTATACTTAATCTCTCTCATAATAACAGTAATGGAAGAGAAATTTTCTACTATAAAATAAAGGAATGATCAAATGTACTAGAACAGAAAATTGAAACAATGATTCAAAATCATATAATCCATTATTTCTTTATTATTTCAGTTATATTAAAAGGGTGATCAAATTTATTCTAACAGCCGATTAATTTTGGTCCCCAAACTACAGGGTACTTTCCAGGCCTGGTATTGTTCGAATAATCTTTGTCCAAATTCTCTTCTCTTTCCAGATAGCGGCAGCCAGTCGTATCCCCGGAATAACGCCAGCTGTAGTCCTTTTATTACCTCGCTTTGTCAAATATCACTATAAATCCAAGGAGAGTAACACAAAACACAGCTGTAGTGAAATAATCACCTCTTGACTGGGATCAATTTGTACATTGATTTGTAAATAAATTTTAAATTATTATTTTTCACCAATTAAGTTGTTCAGTCACGTTCATTCAGCTGGACATTTAGTTGGCCCCCATTGTTCCAATGAGGTCTGGATATTCATTGATCCAGCCTTCATCGTTCCTCACCTGGGGACTTGGGGATTTGCTCAGACCGTCGTTCCATCACACTTTCCTTTTGACTGCAATAAGTCGAAAACTAATTGTCCAATTGACATCAACCTTGGACATCATGCTGGTGTGATTGAGAGGATGGCTGGGATTGTTTCTTTGGCAACCTGCATAAATTAATACGGCCACAATAGCCTCGACCCCTACTCATGCCAGGGTACATACGTTTGTGGCCTCAACTAAAAAAGGAGTTTGGGTAGGTCATGATGCTTGATCTGGTCATTATGCGATTACTCTTCCCCTTTCTCTCTTCTCCCCTCCACCCAAATTTCTGATAAGAGTTTGGCTTGGGTGTGTGATTTGGGAATTTTCATGAAGAGCGGTGAAAGGTGAAGTTCCTTATGTAAGGATCTTCAAACCGGGAATACCGTGTGCATCACAGCTTGTAGGGTAGCTTTTCCAGGCTTAACAAGGTTATCTACGGGTCGGCGTATTCGACTGATGAAACGGAATTCGACTGATGAAAACGGAAACTCGGTCAGTTATTTGTTGATAGCTCGCTTGATACTGGTTTGATTCTGACAATCTAAACTTTCCGGAGTAGCTGAAGAGATTCTCTTTTCAAAAATATATAGTTTGATGACAAAAGTTTTTTAATTTTTGAGATAGTGGGCAACTGAAATTTTCGTGTCGACTTCGCTGAAATTTTTTCTGGACCGACCGACATGTGGTTTTTCTTGTCCGAAAAATTATTCCGTGGACTGACTGAAATACTTTTAGGTTTCCGGAACGCTCTACTTTCTTACGAATAAAATGATATAAAATATATGCATGTACTTTCTACCGTTTTCCTTAAAAGGGTTCGCTGAAAAAAACCGATTGAAAATCACAACATTTTCAGCTGAATCTGCCGTAAAACGGATTAGTGAAGCGAGTTGAAAACTCGGATTTGGAGACGGACTTCAGAAGATTCCGAAAATCCGGAATAAGGATCGCGGGTAAGTTTATTGAAAGATTGGTTATGTCGGTAGGTCATAAGTGTCGAATTAGATTTAAAAAGCATAGTTTGCACAAAAAATATCCTAGTTTTCAAATAAATGAATGTTTGTCATGTAATAACTTAATGTAAATGGAAATAGTATTTTTCTATGGTATAAATATATTTTTTAATTGATCATTAATTTTAAATACGTATATTTTGATGCATGTACCTTCTTGTACCTGAAAAATGACCAGGAATATACATATTTTGTTCTCAGTAATTATTATAATTTATATGAACTAAAATGAATTTTATCATTGTGAGTTTTGTTCACTTACTGATTTTTTTACATCTCACAGCCCAGACTGGTGAACAGTTAAGTTTTAATCCCCTGCAATTAATCCCCAACTGCTAATCCGTTACAACACTTGCCGAGTTTGAAATCAGGGAATCCGTTGACAACTTCCCTTGAGATTCAACTTTCTGCAGCTCATGGGAAGAGTGGCGAAAAAATTACTGTTACAGTTCCAAGTGTTCAGCAACAAGACAATGGGTCGGATTGTGGATTGTTTGCTATAGCTAACTTAGTTGAGTTCTGTTTTTACGGTTACCTTGGTAAGACTACTTTGACTTTCAATCCACATATTCTAAGAAAACATTTACTTCAGTGTTTAGAAGATGGGAAAATGACACCCTTCCCACGGACTAATGAGAGTGGAAAGATAGTTAGAATTAGGTCGGTGAACAAAGTTATTAGTCGTTTTTGTTCGTAAGCCTGATTGTTTTGAAGACATGGTAGGTTGTGACGGGAAAGATGGTAGGAAACGGTGTACTGTTTGGAAACATTTGTCTTGTGCTCAGCCAAATGACAATTCTACTGATTGGTTTTGTGACAGACATATTCAGTAGACAAAGAAATTATTTCTTTTATGTTACTACTTTGTTGTTCTTTAGGATTTCCGGAACAAAGGACCAATTAGTGTGTGAACAGTGTTCCAAAATCATTTTTGCTTGTCAAAATTGTTTTTACTTCATTTTATCAATTAAATTATATTTATATTATCAATTAGTAAATTTATATTAATAACAAAACCAAGAACAAAAATTACTGAGAACAAAATATGTATATTCCTGGTCATTCTGCATTTCGATTATAAAAATATATATAAAATTAATGATCAATTCAAAATTAAATACTATTTCCATTTACATTAAGTTATTACATGACAAACATTCATTTATTTGAAAACTAGGATATTTTTTGTGCAAACTATGCTTTTAAAATTTAATTCGACACTTATGACCTACCGACATAACCAATCTTCCAATAAACTTACCCGCGATCCTTATTCCGGATTTTCGGAATCTTCTGAAGTCCGTCTCCAAATCCGAGTTTTTAACTCGCTTCACTAATCCGTTTTACGGCAGATTCAGCTGAAAATGTTGTGATTTTCAATCAGTTTTTTTCAGCGAACCCTTTTAAGGAAAACGGTAGAAGGTACATGCATATATTTTATATCATTTTATTCGTAAGAAAGTAGAGCGTTCCGGAAACCTAAAAGTATTTCAGTCAGTCCACGGAATAATTTTCCGGACAAGAAAAACCGCATGTCGGTCGGTCCAGAAAAAATTTCAGCGAAGTCGACACGAAAATTTCAGTTGCCCACTATCTCAAAAATTAAACTATCTTAAAAACTTTTGTCATCAAACTATATATATTTGAAAAGAGAATCTCTTCAGCTACTCCGGAAAGTTTAGATTGTCAGAATCGAACCAGTATTAAGCGAGCTATCAACAAATAACCGACAGAGTTTCCGTTTTCATCAGTCGAATTCCGTTTCATCAGTCGATTATCTGATCCCTTATCTACATGTAATCACCGATTGTATTTTCTTGCAGGACACCCACACGCTACCTACTTTGTACTAGCCACTCAGAACCTTGCTGTTGTTGTCATGTAATAGTGTGGGGACTATATGGAAATCATGATGACGCATGTGAATTGCAGTCATAGTTCCTCATGAATATGCGACACAGATCTGTCTTACAGGGACCTCAACCCAGTTTCAAAGGTCAGATAAAATATGAATAGCAGTATTATTGTGAAAATTCATCCCCACTCTTTGGCTCCTCCTACAATGCTGCCTCCTA
>JAVTVY010032258.1:0-142219 GCA_036873755.1 Hanleya hanleyi
AATACTAAACGAAATATATAAAAC
Source organism: Hanleya hanleyi (assembly GCA_036873755.1). NCBI lineage: Eukaryota > Metazoa > Mollusca > Polyplacophora > Lepidopleurida > Hanleyidae > Hanleya > Hanleya hanleyi. Next base: position 25 of record JAVTVY010032258.1, read on the forward strand.
CGTAGCCAGAAGAATTAATGAATAAATGCCCAATGGCTTGTTCCAGGGCTTAAACGAAAAAAAAAAAAAAAAAAAAAAAAAAAAAAGAAAAAAAAAAACATACATGCTTGGTCTGTCTGGGAACATTTGAGCGCCTTGAGTGAAAATCCTCGTACATTCAACTCGAATTACAGAATGAACCCCAAATTCCTTCTTTAGCCGGGGGTCATCATAGCCCCTAATATAAAATGTAATTATATACATTACACTGCTAAACAGTTGGATATCTTTACCAAATGATGTAAGTATATGACACTGAGTATGAACATACAAGTACTTGATCCTATCAAAGAAAAATACGCAGTCAAAACCCGGGGGTTAAATTACTCATTAGAGAATTGGACTGACTGCGGCTTCGTTGATTCGGCAGGAGATTTGTTCCTTTTTAGCCTTTTTACCCTCTGAGACCGGTCTCGGAACCCACCCTGGACATCTCTAATTGACGAGAGATACACTTGCACTTGTTACAGTTTGAAAAGCTGCATTTCATGTTTCTTGCCTCAGAGGGTATTTAATGCCCTTTCTTATTCTCGGTGAAAAGTCACTCTCTGCGACTCCATATTTATACTGCTAAAGTTATTCAAAATTCCTACCAAAATCGTTCCCGGCCCCCAGTGTCCGTCTGGATTTGCTGCTTCATTTACATCAAATTTTAATTTTTATATTCTTGGACCCTGTGGGCGGTAAGTGCCATGTTTGTTTTTGTATTTAAAATGTCGTGAAAAAGTTTCCCAGCTTTTGAAATATAAAATCCGGGCCCCAATAGGTATATCAGATGCTCTATTTACACTTTTTGCTTGTATGTTACACTCGGCGACATACCGTCCTGACGAATTTTGAGTAAACATACAGAGACGGTTAATAAATTTAAGGATTTAACTCTCACCATGTACAAGATCGTCGCATTACAAAACCAGATTCCCTAATTAAATAGATATCCAGTCCATCGATCAAATGATTCTTCGGCTAAACGAAACCACTTTGCTCCCATTCTCTTGTCTCCTTACATCGAACCGTATATTTGTAACTGTAAGTTTCAGAGAAACCAGTATCCCCATGATCACTGTCGCACCAATGAAATGGAAAGAACCCGTTATTATGCGAAAGCCTTTATACACGTACTCTCAGAGTATATGACGTCTAATTGACGGAGCAGAAACAAATATTCCTGTTTTTTCGGGGGGTTTTCTGTGGATAGGATTGAATACGCGAAATTTTCGGGAAACTTGTAGTGTTCATAGTTATGGTTATGTGGATAGGAAAACCCCATCGACCGAACAACATCGATGTCTGTCTAATAATTGGGATTTTGAAGTATATACCTCATATTCAACTTTCAATATTGAGCCGTCGTTCTCAAAAGAATTTGCGCGTCAATAAGACATTTTGCATAGCACAGTAGCATCAATTTCAAAATTATGCACAAAACGAAAAGTAGAAATACTTCAAGATTCTTTCCTGCAGGAGAGAAGCAGTAAACATTTTTTCATTATGACAGTAATACATGGTAGCGTGTAAGATCTCTGATGCTACCGCTTAATCCGGGGTTGGGACAGTTTTACGTCTTACATCTCCAATATGTTCAAATAAACACAGGAAGTGAACGCGTGACTAAGATACATCATACTCTAGAAAACGACTGGTGAATTGATGTGGATAGGGAATACTGGTCCGTTACATCATGATGTGTTGCTGCCACCATAAGAAACTGTTGACCGCTTCTCCCTCGAAGTAAACCATCTTGTTATTTTCATTTTTGAAATTGATGATAACTGTCTTTCGAGAAAGGTATTTTGGTTATAGAAGCGGAATTCGCTTGTGGAGGACATTTGAATATTGAGGGTCGGGTCTGACATCGGAAATTATAATGTTCTTTAGATATATTCTTCTCACTAACCAGTATACTTTAATCAAATGATTTTCACTCTGAATGGTGACCGATTCCTCCGGGATAAAGTGATGTTTATTGAATGCCAAATTTGAAAAGATATCAAAGCAGTGCTGCTACAGAAAACCTAGCTGATATGGGCGTCGATATCCGGAAACGACCTACGTCATGTTGTATTAATCATCGCCTGATGACGATTCCTATTCCATTTGTGGATTTAGTAGTAATTTCTTGTTCCGCTGGCTATTTTAACTGTCAATAATTCAGGAAGATTAGAAAGTACGAGCTTCTGTTCGTCCTGGAATTCAGATATCGGCTAATGACCCCAAGCTCAAACCGATTTCCATTGGCACGGAGACGACATAGACAGACACCAATTGACACGGTTATCGCCCAGATATATGTATCTCGGTGACATAATTAAAAGCCGTGTTCCACCATTAGCTCAAAAGGATGACACCGGTTTTCCGAAAGCCTGCCTAACGTTTCGTGTAGATTTATTAGTCAAAGTGACTTACTGACATTCAGTAAGAGAAAATTGCTGGTTGTTTGATTCATTAAGTTTGGAGTTGATCATGATCGGACAATCAATCAGAGAGATGGGTCAATGGAGGTATCGAGATAACGTTCGTTTCCAATAGCTTACTCTCTCCCTATACCCGGCTATTTCCTGAACTCAGTGGACCGGCACAAGTCATGAGTTTGATCTATGACACCAGGTCAGTGTATTATTGGAGTTTATGTCCAGCAACACAGATGAATATCTAAGCTACAGGGATTGTATAAACAACACTGGTGATTACTGCACATACGTTTCTGCGCTCGATCAACAGTAATTTAGACGAGGGCCTCTCTTATTCGATTTTTAAGAAAAGAACTGATGTAACAAACGGCAGATATGACACGCTATTATATGTTTATATTCAGTCCACATACTGAAAGAATTGATATTATATGATTGGGGTTATCCACAGTCCAGAGTGACCCCGATCGTTAATCTGCCGTAGTCTATGTAGAGGGGGCTGTTTGGAACTGAACCGTTCTGAAATAGATTGACCGAGCTTCGCCAGAAAATATTAATGCAATTCAACTTTGCAGGTTTTTATTTCTGTCTCGTCAAAATCATATCATTCTGACCATTTCTTTGGTGGCCGCCATTGTGAGTTTGCCCATGATCCTTTGTACTTAGGTTAATGTAAAGCCGATCTCAGTTGATAAGCCATAGATTGGGGAACTGTCAGCTCTTTACTTTTGTGAATAATTAAGGTTACCAATTGTACCTTCCGAACCAAGAACAATCATTCGACCTAATCACATTCGAGGTTTTTCGAATGCGTGCAGTTATTTTATTTGCTTCTTGTGCGTTTAGAACTCATAAATAGTTACAGTTATAGTATTGTCACATGAGCAATGGATCACTCGGTTGAGAACAAAAGCAGCAAAACACTCCAATATATTTTTAATCGTTACTGATGTCATGGCCTTCCTTTCAGTTAAAAAGAAAACACTGAGAATCTGCCCGCATCCAATATTACAGAATTACTGATTTCTGAGATGTTATACGCAGTTTGAAGCGTGATTTGATTGAAATAGTGTTGAAAGCTACGTTAGATCATATTCACTCAGTCGCTCACTCACTTCTCCATACGAAAAATCTTTACAACGAATATTATGGATTAAGAATACTGATCAGCGATACGGATTTTATATTTTTGGAACAACATGATGTCTTGTCGTCATCATTGAAAAGTGTTGACCGCTTCGCTCTTGCAGGAAACTAGCCTATGTTTATGTATACTATGATTGTCTTTTTGAATACTGTTATATGGAATATGGAATAGGTCTTTGCATTATGGACGCGGATATTCTTTAATGGACGACGGCTGAATTATGAATGACGGACTAGACGCTTGTAATTTACAAGTCTGTCAGAACGGTGATCGATTCTCTATAATCGTCTTCTCGTGAGTTGAGGTGTGAGTGAGTTATTAACAGGTGATGATCCATCAATAGCGATGTTAGTGTCCAATGTAAATAGATTTTCCGTGTTAATAATCGAAAAGAAAAATTTCACGACAGTTATTGTCATTTCGAAATATGTATCAAATGAAAATGTATAAAAATATAAGATAGCTTCCTACAAGAGAGAAGTGGTCAACAGTTTTCGATGATGCCAGCACGATGTGTTGATGACAATTGGTATGATAATTACATTGGACCTTGTTTTCACTAATTATCGTTTTGAAGTATCTTATTATCCAAGACGGAATAGGAACTGTTGATTACGATTTTCTCTGTCGCCTAATTAATAGCAGGACCAAATTGAGTTAAGAAATTTGAATTCGATTTTTCTCTCAGCAAAAAAAAACGAGCGTGGTACTTTCATGACCTCAGCGGGTAACGGACGTCACGAACTATGACTTCAGATCATTAGTTATCGCCAGATATAGGGCTGCCTTTAACAGCTCATAAACCTTGATAAGCCAACGCATCAAAACTAGATTACAATTAAGCGGGTCCTCAAGTATTCAAAACAGAAATGAATATATCCCACCTATGGTTGTGATGACGGTCACAGAATATAGCAAGGCTCCGGGGAAAGACCACTGAGGCTCATGATCTTGGCCGTCTTGACCATTCCAGCCTTTCTCCTTCGTCGCACGATATACTTCCCGTTGGAAATTTGCCATAACATCGTTGGCTATCGCTGTCCAGTTTTGTTTGTGAAGAATATTCAGTTCTTCTGTGATGTTCCATAGAAGGTCAACGTAATGTTGTCTCCTCGCGGCGACATTACTCCTCTCTTTCAACTCTGTGGGGGCTTCCAGGTGCTTGAAAATGAAACCTCCAGCTATTGAATAACCAACAACGAGTGAACATAATCCGACGTGAGAGAAGAAGAACGCCAAAGTTATTTTACAACAATAAAAACACTTCTTCCTCGCCTGCCTACCCGTGATTGTCTTGGCCTGGCAGCAATGGAAACGTGATGGTCCATTTTCTAAATCAATAATAGCGGTAGGTTCCAAGTTATTTTCTGTTTTGGTTTTTGTTTTAGATCGACAACATATACAGCATTTCCTCTGCGTTGTGGTTTCTTTGCTTTCTACGACTGTTACATCTTGTTTGCCATTTGGTTCTTTGGAACCATCACATTGTCTCTCATTTTCTGGGAGATCACTGCTATTGACAGTATCAGCACTTTTCTTTTTACAGCACAAACAAAAGGAAGTCTCTGCTTCAGTATCGCTTCCGTCGTTATCGCTTGTAGAAGACTTTCCACAACAATTACAGCATTTACCTTTCCTCTGCTTTGGTTGCTTTCTGCCGTTTTTGCCAAGGAATTCCGAAGTATTGTCTCCAGAAATTTCGTTGATTACAGGTGCACGCATATATACTCTCCTGGACATTTTACTTTTCAATGTGTAGGCACAGTGCTGGGTGATCTGTTTATATCAATCGGCACGTAGTGTAGCATCTCTCGATAAAATTCCAGATTCGGTTGCATACAGCGAAGGTAGTTGTTGGAGAGGCATTTGAATAGTTTTACTTCAATTTCCGCTCAGTTCGTGTGAGTACAAGTCTCATTATTGTTGTGCATGGATAACACAGGAAGCTGATAACCGATATACCCATTGGATCGTGAAAGGAAAGGCGAAATTATTTTGAGGCCTTATTTTTATCACGCAGTCAGGAAACTGGCGTCGGATTGCCTCCCGACGAATCTGGAATGGAAACAAATACAGAGATATGAGATAAAATAACTTTTCAATGGCTATCAAATCACATTTGTATCCTATGTTGATTGATGGCAAGCATAGTTTTTGCTGTCATGATCCGTTCTCATGGCAAATATGCACGAAATTCCAGATCAAAGTTCAATTAAAAGTTAGAAATTCTCTCAAAAACAAGATCTGGTCACGACTGATCAGACCCTAGTCCATAGCAAAGATAAGTACATGTGTCGGAAGGGATGTTCTCATCAAATAAATGGAAGAGTATAAGATGAGGGGTGATATCATCACCATTGTGTCAGCTCAGCACATTCCTTAGTTGGCCGTGAACTGTTGTTACGTCTTCTTCAAGATATCAGATAAAATGTTGAGCTAATCTAGAGAAGTTGTATCTCACAGCTTGATGTTTATCCGGTCGGATTCAAAACCGATCAATCATCAAATGCTCTCTCTCTCTTTAACTACCTTACATAGTGAAGCTCCATCGTCGGTTCGTCGAATAGTGTACCCATAAAAAAATTATATCGTGTGAATTCTAGAAAGGTGATGAAGTCAGACTGTAGTCATTTACATGAGATCACAGACAATGACTGCAGTCCTCGAGATTCGTAGTACCAAGCCCCACAAGATTGTGTTGTTCTGTGAATCAATACTCTCGCTGGACTCAATGGAACAGAACCACATGACAGGAATCTTCTTAGACCAACTAACGTAAACCCCCTCCTTCCGACAGGGAAAGAGCAAATCAAGGCTTAGGTAGTGCAGAATGTAAGCTTGTACTAGATGCGACAACGTTTCGACCAAAATTGCGGTTAATCATTGAGGAAAAATAAACCCATACATGCTATATATGTAAACATACGTTACTTGTTTCCGACCCCAGAACTTCCGACGAAGATATTGGGTAATAGATACTAATTTCTTAGTTTAGCTTACCATCAGTAAATCCAATACTCTCCTGACAATGTTTGACATTTTATCCAAATATGTGACTGTACGGTGCAGTCGAACCAGGTGCGTACAGCTAAGACATACAACAAGTGGATTACATTTATCCCCCCCCCCCCCTGATTGGTGTCAGGTGGCCTTTTCAAGATCTTGTCTTTATGTACCACTTCTTGACCGCACCTGTGTCCTAACGGAGTTTCATGAATATTCGGTTAAAACACAATGCACGAACAAGAAACATACCTAATTAGTTAAATATGCAACACTATTTCTTAGTAAAAAGATGTGAGCAATCTGCAACAATAAGTAAATTCTGCTAGGGCGGTAACCAGTCTATCGTTCAACATCTTGATGATTAGAAGAAAGCCTAAGTTGTTCCATTTCATGCTTTAACCCTATCAGGCCTGGGAGGGCCATTATGCCACTACCAAACTTGCTGCGCTATCTCCGGAACGGAATATTTGAGAGCTGGCACTCCGTGACTTTATCGTTTTACATATTGGGATCATTTTAAGCCTATTTCCATAACCCCTAAGTTACAAGATCATGTGAAAAATCAAAATGTGATTATTCGTCATTTTTTCAAATTTTCTGCTTTTCGGTAAGGAAAAGTGGGCCAAAATATTTACTATTTTATCATGCAGTTTTATATTGAGAAATTACATAAATAATTTTTTTTTAAATCTGACCGAAAAATCTACCAAAAAATGCCTTTTTGAAAATGACATGACTGTCATGTGATCAAAGCGGCCATCTTGGATTTTTTTACATTTTCTGGTATAGGGTGTGGTAAGTGTCAGCTCCCTAGCTCATGGGGTAAGAAAAATAATTAGGGGGCGAAATGGCCCCTCCTCAGGCCTGGACAGGTCCCCAAAAGCCCAGACCAGATGGGGTTAACCTGATCGTTTGGTCTGAAATACAATTTTAAAGCTTAGCATATATTTATCAAAGAATAACCCCAGTTGTGTACAATTTGCACATTTCCATTCCTCTAATTATTAATCATTTTTTTTTATATTTTAGCATTGTCCGACAAATATTCCCTTGCAGATAAATGTAGGTTAGATTTCACAAATATATCTGATCAGTTTCATATCTACAAACAGTATGGCAGTGGACTGTGGGCTGTACCTGTTCTGTTCTGTATAGGCTGTATGTTTAGTATACCCGGTACTGAAAATAAATTGAGTACAAATTTTCATATAGTTTAGTCGTTTGCGATGCATGTGTGTGATATACAATGGTTACTGATGGAGCTAGCTTGTGTTTATGTAATCCTATACTCAATGGGGAATGGTCCTGGCAATGTTATATACGAAAAAGGTTGTACGACCATAGACACCAGATAGTCGTCTTCCGTCGATAATGGTCATACCCATAATCGAAATACCTTATTCAATCGAGAATATAATCATTCAATCGAGAATATCATCGTATTCAATGTATCGTATCTGTCACGCTGACCTCACCATCTGGCTTTTTTTCATTCTTTATTTCATGCATATTTGGAATTGATATTAACGATCGTATGAAAAATGTCTTTCGATTATTGATGCGGAAATTCTTTTATGGACGACGACTGAATATTGAATTTCGGATCTGACACATAGAATCACAGAATTTATATGACCGCACCGACCGATGTAATAAAACTGCATTGTGAACAAAAACATCTCAATGGCCACAAATAACTCTCAAATACTGAGAAGATTCCTATGATAGTCAGGGCTAAAGTTTGAGTATCCAGGCGTCAGATCCGACATCCAGTATTCAGCCGTCGTCCACAATAGAATTTCCGCGTTAACAATCAAAAGATCTTTTTCGTATGAACACAAAATGGCTTCCTGCTACAAAGAGAGAGAGATCGACATGCTCGGCACAGATACTAATCTCCCCAGTATAATCCGTGGCGTGTCCTCCTCTTCCTCCTCCGCCTTACTCACTGCACAGCGGGTCGCATAGGTGTGGCGTGGGATAGGGTGGGGCGAGAGACCTGAGGTTTTCGATACCTGAGATTCCATGGGCCAGGCTTACACCCTACAGTAGAATGGGTCGACTGCGCATGCGCGATGTAGTATAGAAAGAGCACGCGATCTCCCTATCCCTATAGGTGTGGCGCGGGATAGGTTGGGGCGAGAGACCTGGGGTTTTCGCTACCTGAGATTCCATGGGCCAGGCTTGCACCCTGCAGTAGAATGGGTCGACTGCGCATGCGCGATGAGTAGTATAGAAAGGACACGCGATCTCCCTATCCCTATAAACTAACATGGGGGTGAATGAACCCATGGTTGTGAATAAGCTATGGGGGTGAATGAGCACTTGTACATTTAACAAGCAGCCAGAGGATGGTAACCCCCCCGCCGAATGGCAGCAATATTTTTTAGCATTGTTGGTCTCGGGGGATATACATGAGGGAGGCAACTGCTACTTCATAGGCGTTGGATGCGGAAGGTCTTTCTGCCTTCTCAAGTTTTAAAATCAACTATCTGTAATATGGTTTCCATGCAGTGAAGCATGGAAATTATGTAACTGAGAAGCGACCCCAAGTGACATCTCAAGGCATATTATCTGCAAACCAAATTTGACGAGAAGCTGAATGCATCCTCAACCTATTGTCAGGAAACCAAAATTTAAATTTGCCACCAGGTGTTGCCACCTGTAGGTGCAAGTAGGCGAAACGCAATCCCAAGTATCATCTCATGACATGGTACATGTATCAGCATACGAACTTTGAGAAGAATCTGAAGAGGGGTCTTAAAGTTATTGCCCGGAAACCAAATTTAGACCTGTATGCACAAGTGTGCGAAACACAATCCCAAGTGACATCTAATGGCTTATGAATGCCAAATTTGAGAAGAATCTGATGAGCAGTTGTCAAATTATTGCCAGAAACTAATTTAAGATTTTTCCACCAGGTGTGGCCACCAGTATGCAGAAGCAGGTGAAATACAATCCAAGGGACATATCATGGCATGGTATCTTCATACCAAATTGGAGAAAAATCCGATGAGCGAAATCAAATTTAGATTTGACACGTGGTGCTACCTGTAAGCACAAGTGGGCGAAACGCAGTCCCAAGCGACATCATATATGTCATGGTATATTCATACCAGATTTAAGAATAATCTGACGAGTGGTTATCAAGTTATTACCCGAAAACAAATCTGGTATTTCGCCACTAGGTGGCCCCACCTGTAAGTAAAAGTGAGCGAAAGGCAATCCCTCCTGGCATGATACATGCATGCTAAATTTGAGGAGATTCCGATGAGCAGTTCTCAAGTTAATGGCTGAAAACAAATTTTGATTTTAACACCTGGCGGGCGAAATGCAATCTCAAGCGACATCTTAGGTCATGGTATTACCCGGAGACAAATTTGGGATTTTGCCACCAGGTGGCGCCACCTGTGAGTGCAACATCTCCTGGCATGGTACATGCTTGCTAATTTGAGAAGAATCCGATGAGCATGCAGTTCTCACGTTATTGACCAAAAACAAATTATTGAAGAAACTAGATACAGTCTTCGAATACGATTGGAGGCGTGCCTTTTGCGTCTTTAGTAAAGGAAACAGTCATTATTTGCGAAGAAAGTAAAAACATAAAACTTAGGAAAAACATCATTAACATGGCCCTATAAGATATCTTGAGGGTAGGTACACACATACCAAATTTAAAAGAATCCATTAACGTCCAACAGTTACTGTCCGGAAATGCAATTTTACCTTGGCCCTCAGGTAGCGCCAAGTGTAGGAAGGTACACGTAGGCATACAAAATAATCCCTACCGAGATCTTGAGGCAGGATCTCTTGACATTGGAAATAGAAAATGTTAACTTGGCCTACAGGTGGCGCCACCTATGAGCGGATCGACAAGAAAAACAATACCAAGTGAAACATTCAGGTATGGTACATGTACATGTATACCAAACTTGGAAAGAATTCATTCAAGTATTAAAAAGTTATGTCCGGACACATAATTTAAATTTGTCCCCAGGTGGAACCATCTATATGTGGATCGGCATGAAAAACCTACCTACACACCAAATTTGGAATGAATCGGTTCAGGTTTTCAATAGCAAAATAGCAAATACGATGATAGCAAAATACGAACGCGGCGTACAAGATCTATGGCGTTACATTTCGTACATGTAACTTGTGTCTAATTCCGCTTAACCCGGGGCTAGGGCCGTATGAACACATGTACTTCAAGATCCTCATGGTGCTCATATGAACAGCCACAATCAAAGCGTGACTGGGATACATCAATCTCTAGATAAGAGATACATCGATCTCTAGATTTTACAAGGATTATTATGGATTAAGAATACAGATCAGCGATACGGATTATATATTTTCGAACATCATGATGTCTTGTCGGCATTATTGAAAACTTTTGACCGTTTCTCTCTTGCAGGAAACTAGCCTATGTTTATGTATACTATGACTGTCTTTTTGAATTTGGTGCTAATACCGTTATATGGATATGGAATAGGTCTTTGGATTATGAACGCGGATATTCTTTAATGAACGGCGGTTGAATTATGAATGACGGACTAGACGCTTGTATTTCAAAAGCTATTGTCTGGAGATGCAATTTTAACTTGGCCCGAGGTGGCGCCACCCAGAAGCGGATTGGCACGGAAAAGAATTCCAAGCAAGATCTATAGACAAGTGACCCATTTATCAAATACAAACACATGGGTCTGTGCCTGATAAATTGAAACCTTTTGGGGTTGCAATTATCCCAATATTATCCCAATATTGCTGACAGCACATAAATTTCAGCTTCTGCCAAGATATATTGGAGATATATATGCTCAAACACAATATATGAGGGTCGGGCGACGGCTAGTTTGGGAGATAGAGGGTGCGGCTCGGCGCCCTGGGGATGGGGACATGCTCTCCTTGAGGGTAGTGGTAGGTGTGCTGAGATGAAAGCCATAGAAAGCTCCCTGTACATGAAACAACCACACTGACAACTGCATGCCATCATCTGTCAGTCCGAAAAACGACAAGGTGGAATTCAATTCAATTCAGGAAATTGATCATATGCACAGTGTGCACCCAAACTTTAGGAACTCAGTTGTAATTAATATAGTAAGTTACACGTGTGGACACAAATGGTTCGTGCATAAGCGTTAGGGATCGTTTCCATTAATCGTTTTTTCTTCAGTCGCGATTTTTCTTCAATTTTCTCGATTGAAAAGCGATCAATCGCGAATCAGTCGCGAGGATATCGAGAAAAAAAATGAGAAAAAACGATTGAACCTTTTCTGGAAAAAACCATTCTCTCGCGATATCGTTTTTGAATCGTTTACCCATGCGCGATCCGTTCTTGATCGCGAATCTTCAATCGCGAGAGAATCGTTTTTTTCAAGGCGCGAGAGAATCGTGAGGCGGAGTGATATTTGACACATAGGCCGTGTTGCCGTCGTACGCCGCTCTATCCGTGAACTGGGAACTACATGTAATGTTGATTGCGGATTTGTCGATGGAAAAACCTATATTACTATACTATACTGTATAAATGCGTAAGATAACCGAATAATATATATGATTCACGATCTATAGTCTCCTACAAGCCGAAGTATGCTGGAAATTTCTTTTCATATTCCTGTATCATGCTTCCTGTGACGTTCGCGCTCAGATTTACTCTGGCGAAGCGTAAATGACAAAATTACATGTTTATTCAATAATCGTGTGAGTCGACAATGTATTAATGATACAGAATGATAGTGACAATATCTTGTTTTGTAAATACCGGGTACAGGTCATAAGTGGATTTGAGTTCGTTGATTGCATTATCAGAATGATTACGGCACAGGCTTGATAGAGGTGTGAATGGGCGCATGGCGATAACCCAGAACAGCTTAGCCCTCCAGCCGAGAATTTCTAGGTTAATTAAGGTGAAAAATAGTGTAATTAAATATGTATATTTTGTTATAGTAAAACATACATTAGGAAAGGGTATCCATTCATGTTTTGGTACAGTTTTTAAACTATTGAGATGTGAATAAGTTCAAAAAATCATCATCAAGTTAATTTGATTTATTATAAGAATATTCGCGGTGATTTCATATTTATATCAAATATATATCTTTTTGATTGAATCGCATATAACGGTTGGATTCGCATATGTACAATACTTTTTATTTTAATTTTATATTTTGATAAATGAACTATGAATGATTCGAAAGGGAAGCTCAAGCCAAAAACCAACTGAATATTATATAATTTCATCTCTTACTGGATTAACCAGTTGTGAAAATTTTTACAAATAGCCCGCGCTATATATTAATAATTAAGTGCTTGCGAAGACTCAAAAGCCCCGTATGACAATGTTATATTCAATACAGCGCCATCTATCTACACAAGGAAAATGGTGATCGTAGGACAAAAAACCACGCGTACAGCGAAAATCTGATGAATCAACTCAAAATTTCAGCCCGCACAGATGCCAAAAACGTTCACGAAAAATACTACACAAGAAATCTGGAATAATACCAGCTTTAAAACACAGAAATACCCAAAATAATAGACAAAATTGCAAGTGCAAATGACCCAATCTGACCATATCCGGGCCTGTGTCCCGTACAAAATATATGTAAATATGAAGTTATAATTATATGCATAACCATTATTCCTATGTATATATATAGATATTTTTTTCAATTTCTTTCAATATCCCCATCGTATCTATATAACCACCAACTGTACAGAAACACGCTATAGTTTTACACTAGGCAAAGAATGGAAAAGGAAGAAGAAAAAATGATCGAACTTTATATAGTCTGACTGAAGTGTTAGAAACTCGAACGTGTATGCGGGTCAGTCAGGCTGAACCAATGGCGTACTACTTTCGGCTATAATCCTCAATCGGTTTTTTTCCAATCGTTTATATTTTCTCGATTAAAAAGCGATTGAATCGCGATATCGCTTTTTATTCGCGAGAATTTTCTCGATTGAAAAACGATTGCCAACAGAAAAAAACCCATTCGAACAGCGATCGCGAATGAATCGTTTATTTTGAAGAAAAAAACCCATTCCCTCGCGCCTTGGAAAATCGCGACTTCGAGAAAATTTGACGAAATAAACGATTCATTCGCGAACGATAATTGGAAACGGTGCCTTAGGGTAAATCATATGAGGTGATATACAATTATTTGATAGCAAAATTGATAGAAATATTGTCCTTCATTTAAGATGACACGAAATTTAAAAAAAACGGGTTCGGTATTTCATGTTATACATCTGAAATATAATATGGTTCGCGCAAAAGCTTTAGGGTAAATCATATTATGTGGAATACAGTTATTTGATAGCACAATTGAAGGAAATGATGTCCTTCATTTTAGATGACACGAAATCAAAAAAAGGGGTTCAGTACTGCGGGGATTTCCCCGCCAGTTATTTCATATTATACTTCTGAAAAAGAATATGGTTCCTGCAAAAGCTTTAGTGTAAATGATGTGATGTGGAATAGAAGGACAGGAAAGCAAATTTAAGAAAATTGTGTCCTTCATTTAAAGCGACATGAAATTCAAAACTAACAGCGAGAAGCGGAAGAAAGAAGAAAAAATGACAAACACATAAGGCATGCCTAATTAGACAAAGCATTTGGAAGTTATTGCTTGTGAAGAATTTGAATGGAAAACCACCGACATGCACAGAAGATTGGAACAAGACCCAGTGGCGCCACCTTCAGGTGGATCTTGCTGAAACGCAATACCAACCCATGTCTGGTCACAAGGAGTGTATGTGCTAAATTTCGAAGGAATCCGACAAAGCTTTTGGAAGTTAGAGACACAAAGAGAGCAAGACCCAGTTTAACTGAAACGGACACGAAGAAGCGAAACTCAGTGGCGCCACCTTCAGGCAGATGTTGCTGAAATGCAATACCAACTGGCGTCTTGTCGCAAGGAATGCGCAGGCCTAATTTCGGAAGAATCCTGCAAAGCGTTTGGAAGTTATCGCTTGCGGAAAATTCAGACAGATATCCACGGACACAAAGAAGCAAGAACCATTTTAAAGTCCCCGGCCGCGTTGCGGCGGGGGACAAGAAAATAGTTAATTTTATGAGTGTCAGATTCACCTACACTGATTGTAATTCGATTCCCGAATAATGGCAGCTTTGCTCAGTGATTCAAAGTTGACAAGATGTCTTGACAGTGAGATTTGATCAAGACTGTGCTTATCGAATCAGGGTATGGTTAAGGCTATCCGATGAAAGCAAGGATATCTTCAAGCCATTACATCATTGCTGCTTGTCTTACAGACGATGAACCGTGAACTGTACTTAGGTCAATTTCAAGATTCTTCCTTCTTCCCTTTTCAGAAAAAAAGTATCTGATCTGCTAAGAGCAAACCTCAATTGCGATACTCTCCTTGAGCTATTGCCGCTTGTCTAGTAAACGATATCAATAATGGTACGTAGTCAATCCAAGGATTTTCTATTCTTCCCTTTTCGGATAAAAAATTATGCTAAGAGCAATATCTCAATTGCGAGCCAAGAAGTAGTACTTCTCCGGACGAAAAAATGCTCTCGTTAACTAGTTATCTTTTTACCGCTTGTCTCATGGGGAACCGAATAATGGTCTCTGTTGTGAATGTTGAGAATTAAGTATTCTTTTTTCGAGAAAAATAGAATATAGAGCAAGTCTCGAGAGCCTGTACACGACTGCCGGATTCAAAATGATATTATCGACCTCGGAGCATGTTTAGACAAAAGAGTTGTCACAAACCAACACAAATATCACTTGGACTAAGACTACGACTAGGACAAAGATAAGGATTCGCAACAGGATCCGGAGTCGAACTCGGAATAGTTCGATAACACGAGCTTTGCAATTATCACAATACATGTGAAATCCAATCCATGGGCTGAATGTACTCAAAGTTTGCTACATGTTTTTATAGGAGATGCGGTTTGAAACAGTATAAAAGCACACAAATTTGCATGAACATACACAATGGCATACCATCGGCGATGCTCATGCCGATACACAGACAGCCACAGAATGCATTATATGATACAGGTGTAAAGAAGAACATCGATGTATAGGAATATCACTTTTCTGTCACTTGCTCTCTATTTTGATTGGTTTGATATATTCATCCACCACCCAACAGGACTCTTTGAATTCAGGAATATAATTACCTGCTAGCAGCATTTCGGTAGAATTGATGGGAGACAAGTTGTTCATGTCCGTCATAGACTATGCCATATGGAGATGAACCAGCACAAACGGTGATTATATTTCTGCAATTCTTATTATTGAATTCAGGATCAATTTATGCGAGTTCGACTAGGACGAACCAGATAAAGTTCATAATACTCCAATTGCTTCAAATTATATATGATATACAATGATTGGTTTCTATCCAGTTATTTTTAGGATGACGTTTTCTTCGCGAAGAAAAGATACTGACCCATCCAGCACTAGTATCTGCTGGTGCTTACCTAACAAGCGTCATCCTAAAATCATTGGATACGAATATTACCAGCTTTCTAAATGGCAGTATAATTAATTGGTATCGTTAGTTTGTTTCAACCAGGTTTCAATTCAAAGAATTTCTTCTATCGCGGTAAGGCAACAGTACTTCGGTGTAATGCGTGGAAATCATTCCCTATACAACGCTTATCTAAGAACTACCACCATACAAACACATCTCTTACCTTTGAGATAGCTTTCGGCACATATTAGATAGAGTTACTCTCGCCGCCTGTGTGGCTAGTGAGTATTCCACATTAAATTTAGAACACTGGTGCCTCGTTCACTCTGCTTATAACAACACTAGATACAGGTAATGAGGCCAGCTCTGCATGTCATGTTAACCAATCAGGCGGAGCTATCAGCTCAAGAAAATTGATAAGGCATACGTGAGCTTCAAGTCGAGTAAAAAGTGGAATATCGCTCCCAGTTAATACACATGTTAACTGCTGAATTTATCTATCTTGACAATGTATTGTATCTGTCACGCTGACCTCACCATCTTTTTTTTATATTTTTCTTTCTTTATTTCATGCATATTTGAAATTGTTACTAACTATTGTATGAAAAATGTCTTTCGGTTATCGACGCGGAATTTCGTTCATGAACGATGGCTGAATATTGAATGTCGGAGCTGACGCTGAGAATCACAAAGTCATATTACCCCATCGACCGAATTAATTTAACTGCATTGTGACCCCAAAAACATCCCGATGACCACAGATGAGTCTCAAATGATCAGAAGATTCCTATCATAGTCAGGGTTTAATTTTTGGTATAGGCGTCAGATCCGACATTCAATATTCAGCCGTCGTCCACATTAGAAACTTCGCGTTAATAAACAAAAGATCTTTTTCGTACAAACACAAAATGGTTTCCTGCAACGAAGAAGGAAAGAGGTAGGCATCACCGGCACTGGTCCTAATACATTTTAAATAAGAAAATAGTTAAGTTTATGAGCGTCAGGTTCACCTACACTGATGATAATTCGCATGGGCGTCGCCAGGATTTCTTAAGATGGGGTCGTTTCTTATTCTTACGTATTAGAGAGCTCAGTAGTCTGATGCCCAACATAGGAAAATAACATGCAGTTGGGCGCTGAGAGGGGATCCTTCGCACCCAACGACTCCCCCCTAACGACGCCCTTGATTCGATTCCCAAATGCTGGTAGTTTTTCGCAGGAATTGGAAGAGTAATTCAAAGTTGACAAGATGTCTTGACAGTGAGATTTGATCAAGACTGTGCTTATCGAATCATGGTATGGTTTAGGCTATCAGATTGGAGCAAGGATATCTTCAAGCCATTACATCATTGCTGGTTGACTTGAAGACGATCCGCCGTGACCTGTACTTCAGTCAATTTCAAGATTCTCCCTTCTTCACTTTTCAGAAGAAAAAAAGTGTCTGATAAGAACAAAATCTGAATTGCGATACCCTCCTCGAACTATCGCTGCTGGTGCAGAAGACGTTATCAATGACGGTGCTTAGTCAATTTAAAGATTTTCTATCCTTCCCTTTTCCGAGAAGAATATATGCTAAGAGCAATATCTCAATTGCGAGCCAGGGAGTAGTAATTCTCCGGACGAAAAAAAATGCTCTCGTTAAAAAATTACATTTCACCGCTTGTCTCATGGGAAACCGAAAATGGTCTCTGCTGTGAATGTTGAGAATTAAGTTTTTTTCGAGAAAAATGGAATATAGATCATGTCCCAAGAGCCTGAACACGACTGATGTCCACTCAAATCGGATTCAACATTATCTGATCGACCATGGAATATTTGTCTCTGATTACATGTTTAGACCAAAGAGTTGCCATAAATCGTCACAATCAATTGGATTAAGACTACGACTATGACAAAGCTTTGGACTCGGAAGAGGATCCGGATTCGGAATAGTCAGACAATACGAGATTTGCAATTATCACAATACATGTGAAATCCGATCCAAGACATGAATATATTCAAAGTACTAGATGTTTTTATACGAGACGCGGTATGAAACAGTATGAATCTCCAAACTGCTTATGAACATACACAATGACATTCCGGCGGTAATGCTCGTGCCAATACATAGACAGTCACAGAATAAATTTATATGATAAAAATGTAAACAGAAAAGAATATCAATGTATATGAATATAAGTTTCCTGAAAGAAGGGATGTAATTACCTGCTAGCAGCATTTCGGTGAAATTGATCGAAGAAAAGTTGTTCATGTCCGTCATAGATTTCGCCACATGGAGATGAACCAGCACAAATGATGATTCTATATCTGCAATCCTTATGATAGAATATGGAATTCAGGACTACTTTGTGAGAGTTCGACTAGGATGAATCAAATGAAACTAATATTAGTGGAATTTCATTTCTAATCCCATCTCGGCTCAAGATCTAAAAATGTACCCTTCAGGGCCCCCCCTATATATTTTCTCTACCACTAAGGCTGAAACTTACCACACAGTATCTTGGGTTCAAGCTCTATGGAAAATGTAAATTTTTTTTGGGGTCGATTTTTCGAAATTTTCATTTTTCAGATTTTTCTCTCGAAAAAAATCTTATAAAATAGAGAATAATTAGTTTTGCATAAATAATATACTTTCAAGGCCTTTTAGGCAAGGAAAATGTGAAGAAATGGACCGAAAAGATGAAAAACACGACTTTCGCGGATACCACATGGCCGCCATTTTGAATTTACCCATGATCCTCTACCCGGGGGTATATGAAAATAGACTCAAAATGACCCCAATACGATAAGCTTAAAAGTCCCCAAGTTTCAACCTCCTCGGTTTTGTCGTTTCGGAGCAGCAGAGAAAAGTTCACTAGGGGGGGCACTTTCCGCCCCCCCCCCCCGGCCAGGTAGGGTTAAATAAAAAGTTATATATACCTATTTGTTTATATCCAATTAGTTTTAGGATGACGCTTTGTTAGTGAAGCACAGATACTGACTCTTCCAGTACCAGTATCTGTATGTGCTTTACTAATAAAAAACCTGAATATAAATGGATACGAATATTACCAGCTTTCTAAATGACAGTAGTTTGTAGTTTGTTAGTTTGTTTCAGCCGGGTTTCAATTAAAAGAAGTTCTCTTTTTACGGTAGGGAAGCAGTACTTGGGTATAAGACGTGGAAAATTTCCCCTAGCCAATGCTTATCCGAGAACTACCACCATACAAACACATTTCTTACCTTGGATATAGGTTTCGGCACAGATTAGATAGAGTTACACTCGCCGCCTGCATCGTTATCCTAGAGATCATTCCACATTAACAGCAGAACACTAGTGTCTCGTTCACTCTGCTTATAACAACACTAGATACAGGTAATGAGGCCAGCTCTGCATGTCATGTTAACCAATCAGACTGAGTGATCAGAGGAAGAAAACTGACAAGGCATACATGAGCTTCGGGTCCTGTAAACAGTGGAATATCGCTCCCAGCTAATACACATGTTAACTTCTGATTTATCTTGACATAGGTGGAACGTTGTGATTACTTTAAAGGTAAGTGGTCGGTGGATGCATTTGAAGTCAGCTGACTACCTCGCACTCACTAAATGCCAGGCGAGATAGCATACTGATTTCACTCTGATACACACATGGCAATGACTAGGTTAAATATTCTAGATTTTTGTTTAACTAGTCTATATTGCTGAAATATGCTTGTGATAGATTGATAAGTGGTACAGTGAGAGGGGCTCTCTTATCACCGCCGAGAATCAGGGTAGGTTATGAATCATCTCCACATGATTGTTTTCCGAAGAGTCGCTCGCAGAACATGGTAAACCGAATTTCGTGAATGTTGAACACCCTGATCTTCTTCGTCCATGTACATGTACTATCACTCATCACTGTGTTCATATCCACAATAATCATGTGGCTTGGAAGAAATCAAAACAAACGTTATGATCAGACTCGATTGTTTTCGGCATGCTGAGGGTAATTTGTCCTGATAAATTTGTATCGGGAAATTTCTGACCACTAATTAAACACGCGAAGCTGTGTTAAGGATCAATGATTATCAATGATCAATGATGGGAGTATCAATTGCTGGTACCCTACACAACAATGGATACTAAACCTGTATATTAGCCACTGCACAGTTTGATCGGTTTCGTCGAATTTGTAACGCAGACATAATCTTGTCATTCGGAGATAGTCACGAGGTACGGGGAACATGATTGGTCTATATCAGGGGGTAAGAGTTTCCTGGTTAGCACTGTATGTAAGCGGCGATTGGAAAGAATGAATCGCAGTTAAGGCGGGGCGTAAACTTGATGCCATATGTTTTTTATTCCAGATACTTTGCCTTATCTTGGTAGCAAAGGTTAGTATACACTATGTGACACAGGGTAAATTTCTGGTCACGTGAACAGAACGGTCAATCACATTGTGCAAATGTGACTGTCACAATACTACGGAGAAGAATTCACGGTTAGGTATTTGATAAATTCTGTGTTTGAAGGTAGATTCCCTCTAAGTACATGAGTTATTAGGTGCTTATCATAGTGCTGGATCCAAAATCATCTCATTTATTCGAAAAAATGGTGTTCGTGCCTCTGTCTCAGTTTGCATGCTATATGCAGTGAAAGATTTCCTCCGACTTTGTCTCTTTCTGTATCATTTCTGGTTAGGCCTAACAGCGCTATCCCGGCTGAAAGGTCTCAAGCGCAATCCATCAATGAATAAAAAGTTGCGAGACCCCCCCAGACAGTGTTTACGGAATCTCTTCTTACTAAGACAATCCGTATGTATAAGAGATGTAGATTATTCTACTCGCTTCACCATTTAAGTAGAGCACCCAATGGCGGATTTCAGCCCACGCAAACCAAATCAACGGATTTGACAATAACAACAACATGAGGTCTCATACCACCTTTTCTATTATGTGATGGTAATTGAGGAATAACGACAACTCTCTTTTTCTGGAAAATACAAATATAGAAGAAAAGGCGTGCGCCAGTGAACACGTAAACGTCACCTATCATACTGGCTGTAACAGCATGATATATCACTGACATGATCACTGTGCATGAGAAATTTGAGTCTGTGGCATTTACTAAATCTTCGTTCTCGTTATTCGAGTTAATATGTGTCTGTTCATGAGTGGACCGTATATTGACGAACTTGTGAATTGTTCCGCGTTCTTCAGAATTCTCTAAAGTTCCATTCCAACGATGCGATTTGTGGTAACAGCCTGGCGCAGATTCTCTTTGATTAATTTACATGTGACGTGTAGTGTGAAATAGGGCATGTTCTATTTCTTTCGACTCACAGCTTTTCGCATGTAACCAAAGTTGTATACAAATCGCATGTTCTCACGCTGTAATCCAGTTGCATGCTACACATAGAAGGGAATCCTCCCTGAGTTTTTACTACGTTGGAATGGGCCTTAAGTGAGCTAAATTGTCAAAACCGACTCCAACCTATATCGTGTACGATGGTCTGACACCATTCAGAGATTGAGAGCGACAAGAAATGACGTATATGGACATCACTTAATCAAGTTGCGAACGGGTGCTTGTGACTAATAAAATTCAGTTAACTGGGAATGCACAAGTTGTCAGACAAGAAGAGCCGTATAAATGTCTGAAAGTTGTCTATATTTAATCGGACTAGGATACTTGATATATTCAGAGCTTTTGTGGGTGGGTGTGTGCACGAGCGTCTAAACTGTCAAAACTCCTGCGCCTCACAATTTCACAGCGGCGCAAGATTTGAAACTCAGTGTAAAGCATTTGGGAATGCTATTTTCAAAATCTGATACATTTATGATTTCAGCTCTAAGCCCAACCGCAACTCCCCTCAACCCCAGGCACCCCTGCACCACGGCTACGAAACATTCAACATTGCCCAAGACAGAAAAAATCATAATCGTAGTTTATTGGATTTACGGTTTTCTATGGGCGAGCTCTGGGGCGGGAAAATAAATAAAATTAACTGTAGATAAACACTTTCTACTTCACTTAAATTGAATTCCAATGAATGATCACTAGCAATCTGGTCATGTAGCTGGCATACTGTTTCAAATATGTAAACAAAATGTAGTTCTGATAAACAACTGTCCAATATCACGTCCAACTGTGCAAAAAGATTAGACACTTGCGATTGGAAAATAGTGGGAAAATTATATAGCTTTATAGTATTCATACAAGAAGATTACCTGCAGTCCAGAGACAGTCAACTTTTGCCATCATTTTGCCAGCATGCATGGCGATGATTTCTCCTTATTTCTTATGCAAATACTTACAACGGGCCATCTAACAAGAAGTATAAGTGTATTTCAATTATATTGCAATGCATTTGTTTCTACCCGCTCATCATTGGTCGAACGCGGACATAGTCCTCAACAATACCACACAGGAATCTTTGTATACATAGGTCTTAAACCATGACAGATCGAGTACAGATTCATGTACAAGAAAATGACCAGTGACGTTTTTTCGCCGTGACAATAAACCAGTGCCGCATTAGTTCGGTATCTTGATTAACTGATGCCTAGTGACGGTTCATATAAACAAGCCAGATGTGTTGCTAATCTGAATAGCTGGATATGGTTCACTTAAAATCAATTTGGCTGTGAAAGCGAAAAATAATTGTCTGATTGTGAAACGTGCGCGCCTTCTAGTTTCAAACAGATGGTCTCAAAATCCACAGTTTTCTTATTGTCGTCTTTTGAATGTGATTTATCTCTCAAGCCTTTCCATGGGTTGTGAGGTAGTCCGGCAGTCACGGTTATTCGGCAAAGTAATTGGGAGACGCTGATCCTCATGATTTTTCCAACATTCCAAATTACCGAAGGGAGTACATGTATCTGTACAAAAACATATGCCCTCGTTCCAGCGTCCAGTTTTAAACAAATCAGCAAGATGTTCACATCCCATCTGTGTCGAATCTCAGATTGTGTTAGTTTGAGCTAGTACTAGAGGCTAGGTGTCAATTATTATGTAACAGGCTGCAATTCTACTCCCTAAACTTATATAGAAAATTCATGAATGCTATATGCATACTAGTGTGTTCGGAGTTTTATGTCAAAATATGTTTTGGTTTGGTTTGGTTTGATTGGGCAGTCCATCGTAATACTATGGGCACTGGCCATACTCTATCGGCGATGCTTGTGAACGCTGATGTTCATAGGATTATTCTAGAGCCCGATTCACTGCACTGACCAGGAGGTCTCAGATCTCTGAAGGATTTACATTGACGGCCATGTTAACCTAATTCTATCCTGCCGATTCTCCAATTAAGTCTAGATTTCCAAATTTCGACCAGAAGTACATGTACTTTAATTCGTGTGTTACAACTTGACAAACATCTTGACAGGTGTTGCACATCCAGTTTTTGAGTAATGCGCCCTCGTACAAATGACCTCATACATTTGGCTTTATTCTCCGCTCTCAGGAAGAGGTGCACAGGCACTTAAATAGTCAATCTGACCAGCGTCTTATCAGGCTCCGAGTTGAAACCAAACTCGCAGGGAAACCGAACATATATCACACTCCAAACACTCACCAGTGGCCTTCGATTATTCGTCAATCATTGCTGTTCTTTGGCAGAGTCTGCCTAAAAGTGCTCAACGGATCGGGACTGTTTTCTTCAGTGGTTTGATGCCTATCAGAAGACGTAATTTATTTCGGTTGATATAATGTTAGGCATGGGCCTTCCTTGTTGACTTGCCATAGAGTTTTCACTGCGATCTACTGAACGGTTGAAGTGATATGAGGTTTCAATTTTATGTACCTCGATCCAAAAAACAACATTAGTGACTTGAAGTTCATGACCGCAAAATGATATCATGTATCACTCAAGCAACCATCATCAATGCCCCTAAGTATTAAATGGATGATCTTCACATTCATTCATCTCACAACACATGCTACGATCTCTTTCGCCTTACTTATGAAGTATTGTGGTTTTTCACAATTGTATCCACCAAAACCGTTTATTTTGTGCGATTTTTAGGCTTAATGTTTGGTTTTATAAAATAAAATCAGAAACGAGAAACTATCAAATTTGGATCTATTTCACAGAAAATCTATTTCTGTTCAAATAAAATCGTAAAACTTGCAGCTCAAAAGAGCGCATGATAATTATACCAGGAAATCTGACCCCACCCACCAACCATACCAACCATACCAACCATACCATACCCACCAACCATACCAATCATACCAACCATACCCACCATACCATACCCACCAACCATACCAACCATACCAACCATACCATACCCACCAACCATACCAACCATACCAACCATACCCACCATACCATACCCACCAACCATACCAACCATACCCACCATACCATACCCACCAACCATACCAACCATACCAACCATATCAACCATACCCACCATACCATACCCACCAACCATACCAACCATACCATACCCACCAACCATACCAACCATACCAACCATACCCACCATACCATACCCACCAACCATACCAACCATACCAACCATACCCACCATACCATACCCACCAACCATACCAACCAGACCAACCATACCCACCATACCATACCCACCAACCATACCAACCATACCAACCATACCCACCATACCATACCCACCAACCATACCAACCATACCAACCATACCATACCCACCATACCATACCCACCAACCATACCAACCATACCAACCATACCATACCCACCAACCATACCAACCATACCAACCATACCCACCATACCAACCATACCAACCATACCATACCATACCACACCATACCACACCATACCAACCATACCAAGTAAAGCAATAGCGAGTGAACCCTCAGATTTTTGTTCGCCATTAGCCAAGACGCAACGTATCTATCGAGGCGATATGTTTTTTATTACAGACAAAGACTCTGACGGCCATGTTAACGTAATTGTATCTGGAAGTTTCCCTAATTAAGTCTAGTCTTCCATATTCGGCCAGAAGTACTTTAATTCATGTGCTACACCCTGACAGTTGCCCTTCTACTGTACAAATGACGTCATACACATGGCGATTTCTCTGCTTTGAGAAAGCCGGGCACAGGCACTTAAGTAGTCCCTCTGCGCAGCGAAACTGAACACATATCATACTCCAAATATCTATACCACTGGCCTTCGATTATTCGTCGCAACAGAGACAACATATCTCCTCTTTGGCAGAGGTTGCCAAAAGGGGGCAACGGATCGGGATTTTTTAGTGGTCTGATGCCAGAACAGTAAGGTTCTTACATGTATGTGGGGCACTCCATGACTTTTATACTGATCTAGGTTAAGAGTTCCGCAGAGCTAATCTACAATTCCTTTAACGTTCCGTGTTCCCGATAGTGTTCATATAGTACACCTTGTCTAGGGTTTGCTAATACGTACTCACTAAACAACTTATATACTTTCTGAAAGCTGTTCAAAGCTGGTAATAATAATGGTGTCATAATTTTGTTCTTCTGATTGCTACTGATGTATTACTTTAATTTAAATGGAGCTGTTTATCAAACTTTCGCCTAAATGTCTTCTCGCTAATATCATGAATATATCCTAACGTTTTATCAAGAGTATTGAATCATCCATATTCTTACAATGTGCTGTTAAATAAAAAAAATGCCTAAATATTACCATTTTGAATATTCAGATCCATCCGCTAATTCCTGTTCCTTTAACAATCCGTTATTCGAAATTTTCGTGTAAACTTCTATTTTTTATATGTTCGTTTATTTAAAAAATTAGCCTGAAATATTCGCATTTTTGATTGGTTGATTGTTTGACGTTTAGCGTCGCACCTGACCTTATTGGTCACACGGCGACGATGACCCAAACAAACATGTCCTAGCAAAACCCTAACCCTAACAATAACCTAACCAAAACTACAAAAAAAATTGAATTTCGAATTTTGAAAATTAGGCTCTACAGACACTGGTGATCACAATGGATCGTCGGAGGGCCTAATTTGTTTGGCACTTTAATCTACCTCCTGTGCCAGACAAACATGGTATGGTAAACCATGCTGCCCTAAGCTGGAGGGCATCGCATTTTTGACGACTAGATGGCCCAAAACTATGAAACATTGATATCGGCTAAATTTGCCTCAACAATTCAACCGACGTAAAGCGGTAGATAACTGTCAACGCGTTTGATCAGTCGAAAATGCATTTCCGAAGAAATACATTACGCATAAAAGGACAAACATTTGAAGAATATGAAGTACCTGGAACTGTATGCACAATCTGGTGTTAATCTCTAAACGGTTACATGTCGCCAAACACGTTTCGATCAAGTTAAGATCAGGGGGTGTAGAATCGGCCATACACGATTAACTCACGAACATTTACTAAAAACAGAGAGTCAGCCCCAAGATGTATTCCATGCTGCGAAGATCTCACATGGAATATATTCTTATCGACTGTATAGATTTCAAGATTGTAAGAGATTCTTTTTATCGAGCAGCTACTTCAGAAGATCTTTTTAGTCAGTTTGTTGTATAAGCTTTAATGTGTGTATGTTTTAATGTGTTATTAACTTGAATACTTAGAATTTTGTTTGATCGTCACTATATAGCTGAAATATTGCTGAACACGACGTTAAACCTTAACTCTCTCTCTCTCTCTCTCTCTCTCTATGGTTGTCATGAGTAACCCACCGGTTACCAAAGGTGTTCCAAACAGTGCCACACTATTTCGGGTTTACGTAACCACCATGCAATTTTATCAGTACACTATTTATATAGCCAATAAAATATTTACTAACTCCAATGCCATCACGGAATTCGACTGGAACGTCTACAAGTCTGGAGGCTATATATCTTATTCATACAGTAATCATAAGAAGTATATTGCGGAAAATTGTAGTAAGCTTGGTATGATGATTAATAGAAATTCCTCAGTCCGCCTGAGGAAGGTACAGGCGACCGATCTCACATCTAGTATTCAGTCATCCGCAGCATAAAATAATCGAAAGATCGTTTTCGTACGACAGTTATCCCCAGCTGCAACGAAATGGAACTTGTTGCTTTCACGCTTGGCGCTCAGCAAGATAGAGCATGAACTGGTTCATCTGATGTCTGTATAATGTGGCTGGGTTATACCTGCCTTCGGCATGATGCTTCAGTGAAACAACACTATAAAATGGCGACATTAAGACTGCTCTGTGACAAGCGAGCACCGCCCTGATATATCCTACTCACTCACTCGCTCATTCATCCAATTTCAAACATACACAGGCAAACCGTCACCAACCAGTACCACTCAGTAACTGGTTGGCTACTGGTTGGTGGAGAATTGATTGGTACTGGTAGGAAAGGTCCCCTTGCCGTACCGTTCAGTCTTCAACTGATCAGTATCAAACGGTAACCAAACGGGTACTGATTGGTCACCTATTGGATCCTATGAATTTTCTACTGATTGGCTACCATGCAGTTACCAATCAGTTATCAATGAGTTACCGCTATGTTACCATCCCAATTTTCCACACTTGGTACCTGTTGATAACAATGCAGTAACATTTCAGTTACAGCTTGATTACAGCTCAGTTACTGAACGGCTACCAACCAATTTCTGCTTACCTGCCAGTACCTCTTGGTACTGGTAGGAAAGGTCCCCTCGTGGTACTGTTCAGTTGTCAAGTTGGTCACCAATCAGTAACTGAACAGTACCAACCGGTCACCAATCAGTTACCACACATTTCATTTATGGTATAATCTATTGGTCACCAACCAGTAGCTGATAAGTAGCCTTCCAGTCAGAACTGCATGGTACTGCAAAGTTGGAATCGTTGTGGCTACGACTTGGTTACCAATCAGTTACTGGTAGGTAACTGGAAATAACCTGGCATATATTACCAAGTGGTGACTGATTGGTAACTGCACGATACTGTTCAGTCAGGACTTCATGGTACCAATCCTGAACTTTCCGTGCAGTACCAACAAGTTACCTGGAGGTTACCAACAGGAAACTGAACGGTACCAATTGGTACAGAACTGAACGGTACTGAACGGTGAAAGTTTGCCTGTGTACATGAAACAAAAGCTATTTCCACGATTCATTTATCGGGTTTATTCAAATGATAAAACAATGATCTGTGGGTCTACATATAGATAGTCGAGTAATATGAATCTTGAGGCCGACCAGTAAGATATAGAACTTCCTTACTTTTTCGAAAAGCACGAGTTTAAGTGGTCAGAGCAAGAAAACCTGGAACATACAGTTTGTAAGAAGTGGCTAGGTCTTTTGAGAAAGGGTTTTTAATACCATAGACAGAAATACTTTTCTCTAAGCTAAGCAAATTCTGAGAAACCCTATTATGCAAACAGTTGTTAAAGACCTGCAATGCAAATTCGTAATCATCCCAGCAAAAGAAGGCCCCAGAAATATGATAATCATATTTAAATATCACTAACTAAGGATGGTTACAGTTCATCATAGCTGGTGCAGCTACTTCTGTCTGCATTTAGCTTGGAAGGTTCATTCAACAGTTGCTAAATAAAATGGACAATCCGAAACTCTACTAACACTCAAAATGTATGGAACAGCATACGAAACTACATTGTTGATTTCAGAAACTGTATTTTCATACTTCTGTCCATGCAGTTGACAAGAGTTGCACAGAATGTGATATTATGAATATTATTTTACTACTAAAATAAGTAAATACGGACTGTATTGCAGTCAAATCATGTGGCTTTGGCGGGGATTCTTCAGAATACACCTGAAATGATGGCCTAAAACTCTTGATATTAAATCTCAAGGATGGAAAATAATAGAAGCTGGCAGAATTTTCCAAGTTAGATTCCACAGCACCAAACGCATATATGTATTTTACAGGCCACTAATTCTGGATACATTTTGACAGCAAGCGTCAGCTCAGACATTCACTATTCAGCCGTCGACCATAAATTTTCACATCAATAATTGAAAAACCTATTTCGAATGACAGTTAGCACCAATTTTAAATCTGTATGAAATAGAAATAATGAACAAAACACGGGATGGTTTCCTATGCTACACAGGCATATGCTCTCTTATTGGTACGACTATATCATATCTATACAGGCAGTCTTAACAGATAATCACTTTGAATCTCGCTCCTTCGCATTCACTGAACATGTAACTATAGGCCTACAGTGTTCATTGTTTAGTTCATCCCTGCTGGCCTTTTTACAGTGGCTCTTAAATCTTTTTGTGTGATCTTATCCCTATATTTCAATGTAATTCTTGAATACACGGTAAGAGATCAACAATTCAAGTACTGCCTGGTCATCAAATCTATATAAAATTGAAGACATTTCATGTAAGGCAGTAATTGAAGGTCTCATATCATTCAGAAATATTCATGTGCTGTTGGAAAATTCGATCGCTTATTCTCGTGCAAAAGAACAGCCACCCACGAAACGGCAGCGCCCTTTTTCGAAACAACTACAAAATGTCACGAATACTGTCAATATATGAAGTTAATTTAGAGTAAATACCAAGAGTTAACGTGATGCAATAAAGAAGAATATGTGTCCGACCTGATGCATATCTCTGCTAGCATAGACGTTGGATAGATTATAATTCATCATGTTGAACAAGTGCTTTTTAACATCGCTGCAATCAAACATGACGAAGCATATTACCTGTCAATTTCAACGCTAATAATCTAGTTGCGATACATTTCTCCGTGATGAGAATACATTAACTAGCATCCCCCCTATCCCTGTTGGTAAACACTGATATCGAGTGGTTTGACAATCACAGATGGTAACGACGATACACTACTAGAAATAACTAACTGAAATCAGACACATAATAATATCAAATTTCTTGACGGCCTTGTGCAATTGTGATGAATGTATGTGTCAACTCGGATATTTTCTTGTAACTGACAGCCGTCGTCTATATTTCCTCGGGTATCTCTACATGGAAGAATAGTCAAACAATTCAATCATTTAGTGGCAAATCATCTACAAATGTAGAACTCTATTCTAAAGACTCTATTCTGCGGAATACACATGTAACACAAGCTGTCAAATCCGAGAGTCGTCGAGATTTGTTTCTAGAATGTTCTGTCTTTACAGCCAGCACAACACATCCATCGCCCAGTAAGCAACCGGTTAAGAAATGATAAGTTAATGAATATCTAACCGAAATGTCGAACCAAAACTGTATGATTAAAATATGATGCCCCTGTGACGTCGGCCAAGTGGTCATCTTGTGTGTTTATTTCAGATTTTCTCGAATCATGGTATGGCCAAGCTGACGAGAGCAATCGAAATTTAAGCCATTGCTGGTGCTTATCTATATTAAACCTCTTACATATCTAACCAATTACATATCGCACCTTTTACATATCTCACTAATGTATTCTCTGAATATAGCAGGATTCTGCCGGTGGACTGTCAATCCCGGTGGTCCGCCCTCTGTGCATATCATTTGAAAAATACATGCAGGTTTATTGTCTTGGTGGGAAATTTACCGCACGACAGTTAGCTAATTTTGCTGGGCATTTTTGTATCTACCGTGTTTACTCCATGATTAGGTGGTTACTCCATCAGACGCCCTCAGACTCATCACAGCTTCCGAGCTAGCATATCTAATTTCGATTAAGCCTGTGCTAGTCAGGGACTGTGTAGTTACTTCATAGCTTCCACATGAACAGACGCAGTAAATGCGCGGCTGAGATACCAAGGCTACGTGTTAGAATCTTCCGCATCTATTCTGAATGTGCGGTGCCGAGAGAGGCTTTCCTCTGGAGTCATATGATTGCTTTTTAGTCGCCAGCCTTCGTCAACTTTTTCCACCTCTTACACATATCACAAAGTTAATTCAATCTATAGATTTCTCAAACTTCAGTTAAAAACGAGTTGAGGCAATTTTTTATAAAAAAAATGTATGTCGTCACAAGGGTTCTATCCCGTTTCTCGTATTACATCCATTCTTGCACAGGAATCCATTGTGATTGCATTTAAATGCAGTGTAATGGAAGTTGACACATTTGTAGTTCAAGCCCTGGTAGAAAGCGACTGAAAGTGAGTGTGAACCGGTTAATTTGCTTGAGAAATGTATGCATTCAGGTAGAAGGGCATGATAATGATGAAATATTGTGAGAACACATTGAGAATATAGAGGAAGATACAAGAATCATTATTGGAGTCTTTGTTATGACCAGCTATTTAGTTATGGAGTGGACACCAAAACCTGATCAGTTCATGAGGTCCTTCTACAAGTTCTAATCTCCAAATTTCATGGAATTTATTTCAAGTAGTTATTGTTGAGATATCAAGCTGACAACAATACGTGGACACGAAGGACAGAAAACAAAATCGGACAAATCCCAAATCTTATCAGTTCATGAGACTGTGGTACAAATGGTTTTCCCTAAGTTTCGTGTAATGTAATTGAGTACTTCTTGATATGTCACGCGGAAAACAGCACATCACAAACAGCGAAATATGAACGAACAGACGGACAGAAAATAAACCAACAAAAACACAGACAGACCCCAAAAATCTAGTCAGTTCATGGGACCATGTCAAATGCTTTTCTCCATGTTTCGTCAAATTTCGATGAGTAGTTCTCGGGATATTGGGCGGACAACCGTGGGTGACGGACGGATGGACGGACAACGACAGACGAACAACACAAACACTATATATTCCCCAAAAGTGTTAAGGGAGGCATATTCTAATAGCAAGATCTCAACTGGTAAGACTACCCAGGGTCACTACTAACTTCCGTCAGATTCGAAATATTCCGTTAAACTTGTCTCTGGATCTTAATATCAAGGTATGTCAAACTCCATTCTTCATCTCATCAAGGTCATCTCACCAACGTCACTCAAATGTGTAGTTGTTGGAAATGCCTGTGTAGTTTATTCGATTGAATGACCAATTGGATATACACAGTCAAATGATCGGGACAATTTGACGTAGTCTGGTACACATGTGTTGAAGCGTGCTTGATCCACTGTTTTGGTGTTCATAAACCCCAATATTTTGGAAGGGTCACGTCAATTCTTGTAACAGTTTTTGTAGCAAAGTCATGCTGCCTTTCCAAGTTCTGTGAGCAACATTAACAATTTGTCTTGCTAATGCCTCTGGGTTTACGTGATTGCATTATGAAGCATATATGGATATCTGTACAGACATTTTATGGTGAGCGATAAAATGGATTAGCGGGGGAAACATGACGCGGTGTATTCTCACGGGGAGACATAACATAGTTTACTGATATTCCCACTATAGTACGGTGATAAGGACATACCATAGTTCTAAGGTCGTTGAAAACTAGATTATAGACGAATCAGACTATACATTGTCACCCGCATCCATCATTGCATGGTCAATCAAATATCCATGAGCCTTATAACAGCAAGATCGAGTTTTATATTTTCATGTGAGTACATTTAATAATACTTCTAAATAACAGTTTATTAGTTCACAGAGAGAAAGTACCACTACATATTGTTCCTGTCTTCAAATACATGCGTGGTAACAAGTTTTCATGTTTTGTTATAATATCTCAGAGGTAATATTTACTAACGATAAATGAGCGGGAAAACGCTATGGCCGTCCCGCGCCATACGCACACACCATATATTGAACCCGATAAACATACGATGCCAACTATTTTCTATAAAGAGCAGCAATTCAGTCAACCCTATCATCAAGCAGGTATCATTGAACAGAATCTTGCACATACCGAAATGGTATCCTTCAATCTGCTCTTCGATATAGCTTTCAAATCCCACGAGGCAGTAACTCTTGTCGTCCATACATACTCAAAATGCAACGCTGGTTGATGTAAGGGCCTACGGTGATTCGGGTCCGGTTATTGAAAGGTTTTTTCCCCACGAAGTAGGCTACCATCTGCAAATTGTCCGGTAATCAGTGAGTAAGTGAGTGAGTGAGTGAGTGAGTCATTCGAATCCTTTCGTCGGCAAAATAAGGAGAACCGTTGACATTAGAACGATTGTTTGCATGAAGGTGCATTAGGGGACTGTTACCAGCAAGTTTTGAGCTAACCTACTTTTTACGAAAATTTTTGGTGATTTTGGATGAAAATCACTTGTGATTCTGACTTTGGCTGGGCCCATCTTAATATAGGCAGGATTTCAACTTGAAGCGGGGGGGGCTCAGTGCGCGTCGGAAGTCCTAATGCCTACTCTACTTCGTAGGTCCTGTGACGTTATAGTCACACTGCCATGTCTACTACAGATGATTCGAGAAATAATTAAAGCTCGTGTGAAACCCGGGAGAAGAGCATTTCCCCGAATACATGTGTAACACATAAATTGTTACTCACAGGGTTTAGATCTCCCTAAAATGGACACACCCTCTATTAGGTGTGGCAATTTTTTTAGGAATGGGACAGAGAGTGGGGCATATACCCGTGGAGGATGAGCAATCGGGAATCACCCCTGGTAGTAGCGCCTCTGAGAAGGGATTTCTTTACTAATAGGCGAAACCCAGTGTGAGGCAGTACAAACTCAATTTTGTGTTTCGCGGACCCGCCAACATTGAAAAATTGAATATCAGAATAAAAATAAAATTTCGAAAGTTGGAACATTAAGATTTCAACCCTTTTTTCATTCCTGATTGTATGAAATAGGCTGTTGTATTCTATCTGAAACAATGCTGGCAAATAAACATGACAGACAACTGGAAGTCAGCGAACTGTTGTTGTTGTAAAATGCTGCTAATAGTGAGTGAATAGAATTTAACGTCGCTTTCAACCATAGTTTAGCTATATCGCGACGAACCAACTAAGCACCACCCAGCCAAGTGAAGTTGCGTTCCTGTTACTTCAAAGAAGACATCTTTGAAGCAGCATGGAAATAGATAACCTCCATCCACCCTATAAAACACTGACGATAGCACACAAGACATGGTTCAATAAAGACAAGTGATATTACAGTGCTAAACATCACATTATGAAAGTCCTGTTCTCAGCAAAATGCATTGAAGCAATGCTGCTAATAGTACTTAGGCAACGACGACATTCGACATAAATCGGGAACC
The DNA here is from genome assembly GCA_036873755.1 of Hanleya hanleyi. Taxonomy (NCBI): domain Eukaryota; kingdom Metazoa; phylum Mollusca; class Polyplacophora; order Lepidopleurida; family Hanleyidae; genus Hanleya; species Hanleya hanleyi. The sequence goes on from JAVTVY010032258.1 coordinate 34,086, forward strand.
TTCAATGGCTGTGTAATCTATCACTGTGTCATGATACCTATATTCAGACAGTGATGTGGTATGTCAGAGCTTGGAAATGGTGGATGTTTCACCAGTTCAGCCGATATGTCATGTTTTAAGTTAGTGTTGAAGCATGAGGCTGTTGCAACACATGCGAACAACGCCAATGTTGATGATAAGAATGTTAAGATTTTAAGTGTTTGTTGACAGTTAAAGTATGTGACTTAACATAAAGTTTTTGAAGTCAGACATATTCATGCACTCCGGGTCCATCATAAGTTGCATATGTGGTATTAATTTAGAATTACAAGCGTCTAGTCCGTCATTCATAATCCAGCCGTCGTCCATTAGAGAATATCCGCGTCCATAATCCAAAGACCTATAGCCAAGCTATATTTCATGTTATATGATGATATAAAATATATAACCTTGAAAAAATATGTTTAGTCAACTGAAACAGGCTTCTAGTCCGTCACCAATTGCACATGTATTATGAATTTGGAGAGCCTGTCTTAACTTCTTTAAAAATTACTGCTAAGGTTACATTTAACCTTGATAAAACAGGTGAAGTCATTTTCATAAAGCTTCTGATCCATCACTATCTGCGTATGTGGTATGACCAGAAAGATGAACAGACAGACAGACAGAAAGAGACACAGATGACATGGACAATTTAGTTCCATTTGATGCATCATTTAATATCTTCAAAGTCTAAATATTCTGTCAAAATGCACCAGAACAAACCATTTTACTTAATTTATATACAAAAATTTCCCAGGTGAGATGTGCCATACAGCAGCAATGTAGAAGTTTCACTTCAAAAGTCTTTCCAATTTTTCAGTCTAAAACATAGTTAACAGTTGTATAACAATGCTGTCAAAATGCAATGGTACATGTGCCATTTCATCTCTCAAGTTTCAACCAAATTCTGGAGATCTGCACATAAACAATACGAAGCTGCGCATCAGAAAACCCCTCGGCTCTGGGCGCCAGCCATTCATAATGTATTCAATTTGAACCAAGACTTCAGGAACACCAAGCAGTCAAGTGACAAGTATACAGATTATGAAAAATTTTGTAATTAGAAATTGTCTCTAAGGTTTCCATCCAATCAGAGAAACCGGTATTCATTACGTAAGTCTCTTGATGCATCGATGATGTATACCAAATTTTACATCGAGCATTTGAAAGTTATCAGAGATAGAGATCATTAAGGATTTCGCATAAATTAAAGATGGCCACCCATCCTTCCCACCACTCAGGAGAACTGATGTGGTTATTCATTGCAAGTCTTCTAATACATGGATGCTGTATACCAAGATACCAATCAGAAACACCAGAACTGTCATTTATCGTAAGTCTATTGATGCATCGATGATGTATATCAAATTTTACATCGAGTACTTGGACGGTATCAGAGATAGAGATCATTAATGATTTTGCATAAATTAAAGATGGCCGCCCATCCTTCCCGCCACTCAGAAGAATTGATGTGGTTATACATTGAAGGTCTCTTGATACATCGATGCTGTATACCAAGTTTCGTATAGAACACTTGAATGGTATCAAAGATATATATCATTAAAGATTTTGCATAAATTAAAGATGGCCGCCAAGGTTTCCACCGAGTCAGGGAAACTGGTTTGGTCATTCCTTTGAAGTTTCTTGATGCATCGATGATCTATACTAAGTTTCACACTGAACAGTGAAATGGTACCGGAGATACACAAGATTAATGGTTTCGCATAAATTAAATATGGCCGCCAAAGTTTCCAATCAATCAGGTCCAGATTCAATAGGGTTCTAGGTCATGAGCATATAGATGTGCAGTGCAAGTTTGGTGTGCCTAGGCTAAGTCGTTCTAAAGATATCTTGGTAACGAGAAAGTTGTGACGGACAGACGGACAGACGGACGGACGCACAGACGGACGGACGTACATGACGACGAGAATACCCTTCGGCCAAATAAAAAACAAATGAGCATTAACGAAGTGATAATTTGTGATTTTACTCATTGAAAATTGGCCAGAATGCTTCTCCAGACATCTGAAAGCCAAGGGCTTCAAAGACACTGGAGACTAAACAAGTGTTATTGGGATAACCATACCACTGTTCAAACAGGATCAGATTATTATTATCGGCATTGGAGAGAGAAGTAGCTCTGATTCTGTTTACTTTGTTGACACAAGCACTAGTCCCCTTATGTTAAGTGCATTATGCAATGAGTCAACCACTTCAGATTAATTAATCACTTGAATGCACAACATGTACAGGCATACACTATGTAGGCCTAGGTGATAGTGTAGGCCTGCAATTTAAAGGAGAATATCAGTGTTACAGTTTGTCAATTTGACCAAAATGTCATGATTTCAAGCTGTCTTAAATCCTTGCAATTATTCATACAGTATCACACTTGACTGATGGCAGATTATTTTCTCTGGCCGCATTTTAGCATCTTTGTGTGTAAGCAGGATCTGATTTAACCTAGACTTATTTATATTTAGCTGTCAAAAACCCCACTGCCGCATATATGCCAGTGCTAGCAGCACCAATGTCTTTTCAATCCATTTTTAAACTATAATGTTAATTAAATTATGAATTGTAAAAAAGAATGCATTATGAAATATAAATAAAGCATTATGTTGATGGGTCACGAAATCCATATGGGAGATCAATTCTTTAAAATCATTTGTCTAACAAGATCACAATAATAAACCTCATGAGGAGCCAATAAAATGTGCTGTTTAAGTCTACTGTGTGTAGTGCCACCCAATGATGAACAAATATCACGAAGCTACATGATGAAGCAAAATCCCCAGATCTGGCCTGGGAATGTAGATATTATACTATGTCCTGAGAATTTCACGAATTAAACAAAATGGCCATTTGGCTTACAAGGGATGTGAATTATAATATTGGGAATGTTTTATTCATGTTAGAATTACTTTTTCCTAATTCAAAGAAGTAAATTTCCATTTTTGTGAAAAAAAATCTTATTTTGCAATGCAAAAACGTGCCTCCATGATTTCGCCAACACCACCAGAATCTTGTCGGTCCTTTGCCTGTCTTGCAAGATCATAATACCCAAATTTCCTGGAAATCAAACAAGTTGTTTAGAAGATATCATGTTGCACATGTTTACCTGAATCCAAGTCTATAGTGCCACCCAGTGATGACCAAATACCACGAAAATCAAGCAGGTGAAATTTAAAGCACTAGGGAGAAGGCACATAAGAGTTCAATGAAGAAAAATTAATCACGATAATGGTTAAGAATGTTTTGATGTTAAGTCAGATAATTGAGATTTTTCATTTGAATGGCAATTTGGTTCACACCAAAAGGGAATTATCATGTCAGCAATCATTTATTTATGCTTGGCAGCCTAGAATAGAACAGTTTTTAAATATTTCTCCAAGCGAATTGGTAAATTTTTATTTCACGAAAAACTTTTTTTTTGAGACACAAAAAACTTGCCTTAAAAGTTATGCCAGCTGCACCAAAACCTTTTCAGCACATTGCCTATCCTTCAAGACCATTGTAATAAAATTTCAAGGAAATCGGACAAGCTGTTCAGACGAAATCGTCACAGAAAGGTTCACCTATGCTCTGACTACAACGCCACCTAGTGGTGAGCAGCGGCTATCAAAACAGAACCAGACAAATTTCCCAGGCCTAAGGAGATAGCACAAAAAGTCTGACCCGAAAATATTTAACGGTTTCAGAGATATTCACGTTTAAAGTCGCGGCGGCGGCGGTTGGGTATGGTGTTCTATTTGGGCCAAGTTTGCGTCGCGTGGCGACTTTTAGAAACTCGCCACTCGCCACGCGCCGTGAACCTCTCCGGCGCGCGGCGACTGGCGACTTTCTGCTATCTCTTAACCTGCAAAAACTCGCCAGTCGCCACCCGCCGTAAAACACGGCGAGTTTCGCTCTATCTCTTAACCTGGAAAAACTCGCCGCGCGCCACTCGCCGGATGAACCACGGCGCACGGCGACTGGCGACTTTTGATTGTAGTGAAACTCGCCACTCGCCACGCGCCGTGGACATCTCCGGCGCGCGGCGACTGGCGACTTTCTGCTATCTCTTAACCTGCAAAATCTCGCCAGTCGCCACCCGCCGTAAAACACGGCGAGTTTCGCTCTATCTCTTAACCTGGAAAAACTCGCCGCGCGCCACTCGCCGGACAAACCACGGCGCGCGGCGACTGGCGACTTTTGACTTCTAGAATTCTCAGGACTTTTTCTCAAGTGCGCATGCCCGAGGAGCATCAATTATGCAGTTCCAATATCATAAATCACAGTCGCGATCTCATAGAATTTGAGGAAGTAAAAGAAATATGGAAACTGTTGAAAGAAATACGTCTTTTCATCTTTAAAAATAGGGTCTTGATAGTTTGTAGGGTTTGTGATACAGGAAATATCAACCCAACAAAGAGCCGCTCTATGGATTAAAACAGCAATAAAGGACCTCTTATACAAAGATATCGCCCGTTTTTCACATAAAACTTACGAAGAGAGAAATTCAATCATCCAGAGAAAATGTTAGCATTTTTTCTTACTTTTTTAATCAATATGACGATGACGCTCTAATCGCTTTCTTAATATTTCATACAGCATATTAGTTGACGTTGCTTTTATCTTGTAAAACAAAATTCCCGCGTCGAGCGCTTTATTGTATCTTAAATAAGGAACAATTTCAAAGCGATTCATTCTGAATTGAAAACGATATGCTGTTTTATAAATATATATAGGCACTTATATAAAAAAAAGACTAAAAAAACGATTGAAAATTTTGTCTTGGTGTTAACTTTTTAAAATATACCAGCAGATAATAACGAGAGTATGCAAGTTTTGCACAGAAACGGATAACGAGTATTTTAATAAAACAATATCTGCACATTTGACAAAATTAGATTGCCCTATATGCGTATTGCATTAAAAAGAACTTGTTTCAAAAAACAACTATATTAATTATTACAGATAGCTTACATCTTCAAAATTAGTCACATAGCATCAGATGTAGCTGGAGAGTTCATTCATTAGAAATTATTTATGCACGAGGAAGAGATTTAAAATTAAATTAAATGACAGCATGTTTCGAACAAAATATTCCGATAATTGATGCTCCCCGGGCATGCGCACTTGAGAAAAAGTCCTGAGAATTCCAGAAGTCAAAAGTCGCCAGTCGCCGCGCGCCGTGGTTCATCCGGCGAGTGGCGCGCGGCGAGTTTTTCCAGGTTAAGAGATAGAGCGAAACTCGCCGTGTTTTACGGCGGGTGGCGACTGGCGAGTTTTTGCAGGTTAAGAGATAGCAGAAAGTCGCCAGTCGCCGCGCGCCGGAGAGGTCCACGGCGTGTGGCGAGTGGCGAGTTTCACTACAGTCAAAAGTCGCCAGTCGCCGTGCGCCGTGGTTCATCCGGCGAGTGGCGCGCGGCGAGTTTTTCCAGGTTAAAAGATAGAGCGAAACTCGCCGTGTTTTACGGCGGGTGGCGACTGGCGAGTTTTTGCAGGTTAAGAGATAGCAGAAAGTCGCCAGTCGCCGCGCGCCGGAGAGGTCCACGGCGTGTGGCGAGTGGCGAGTTTCACTACAGTCAAAAGTCGCCAGTCGCCGTGCGCCGTGGTTCATCCGGCGAGTGGCGCGCGGCGAGTTTTTCCAGGTTAAAAGATAGAGCGAAACTCGCCGTGTTTTACGGCGGGTGGCGAGTGGCGAGTTTTTGCAGGTTAAGAGATAGCAAAAAGTCGCCAGTCGCCGCGCGCCGGAGAGGTCCACGGCGCGTGGCGAGTGGCGAGTTTCTAAAAGTCGCCACACGACGTAAACTTGGCCCAAACAGAACACCATAGTTGGGGCTATATACAAACATGTGTAGGTCATCTCCCAGAAATGCAAGACAATCTGATAATCAGAAAAGCTATCACATCACATGGATCAGATTGCATATATTCATTCAGAAGCCGTGCGTTTAGCTATATGATTTACATTATTTACACGAATAAAAATAGAGATCTAATTCCAAAATCGATGAAACCTGTGCTTCGGGAAATACCACAGAGCTTATATTGCTCTAACTATTTACATTCATCTGTAAATTGGCTGTAGAGCAATGCGCGAGACTGAGACGAAATAATTTTAAATTTAAAAAATATATTTGAAATATAAATTATCGGAATCGTTAATTGGCTTTCATCAGTTGTGAATATGATTTTTTTATTTAGGGGTAAAGACTTCACTCAACCGACATATCTCTGGAAAGACATTTATGAGAACTGCCTTTCGAGATTCCAATTTGAGCTATGGGGATACTCACATCGCCAGTGTGGCTTTCCCTAAGATCGTTGATAGCGTAAAACTGCAGCATACAGCATCAGCCCCAGTCTGTTCATAAGAACGCTGCAAACAGACGCAAATGCTAGCCTCGTCTGTCCTATTGAACAAGACGGCCAATAAAGCTAACGCGACCAGCAGACAGAAACTGCCAAGACACACGTGAGCTTAAGTCTTGTAAACAATAGAACAACGATCTCCGCTGATACACAAGTTAAAGTGTGATTTATTTCGACGTATGTCAAATGGAATGATTACTTGAAGGGCAAGTGGTCGACCGATGTATTTAAAATTAACTGAATATCTGACTCGCACCAAATGCCAGAAGAGATAATGCATTCGGATTTCGTATATTACCAGAGACGAATACAATCGATTTGTGACGTGATAAGATGACAGTCAGACATCCGCAAATAGCGATGAGTATGTTCGATATTCTAATGTTTGATTGGTATGTCGTCAAATGAAGATAATCTCTCATGGTGAGATCGTATGACATCTATTTTCCGATGTACATCATTCCCGTTCGACGCACGTTTATCGCTGAATCTCACACTGGCGGTCTCATATATCGATCCATTGTATGTACAGCGGTCTTATCTCTGATCGAAAGCTTTGGTTCAGACAAACATCCTAATCTCAGTAGGGGAATAGCTCCTCGTTCTTTAAGAAGCAAAATGTGCAACACTAAGAACGTCACTCTCAAGAAAGAAAATGCAACAGTGTTCCCTTATTTGTTTTCGTGCCTTCAAAGGCACCGTTGCTGAAACAACAGAGGTTCCGGCAGACTTGATATATCTCCCCACTATCTTTGTTTTTGTGCATGCCGAACACTATTTTTTAATATGTCCCATCTGACACTACAATTAACAGAAAGTCAAGACATATAATTTGACACTGACAATTCATAATATGCAAAGGAAATACTTCCTCGCTTATAATGTCATTGAATATTTGCATAAATAGGTGTTAGACCTGAGCTGGTCAAGCGCATTATTTTGTTAATAACAATCGGCTCCACACTCGATGTATACCAAATCTTAATTGAATTCACTACTTCAACGAGCACAACAAAATCACAGGTGTTAGTTTTACGCCCTGGCAAGAAAATAGTGCCGTATTAGTTCGAGGTCCCCATTGACTATTACCAAATGATAGGCCATATAAACAGATCAATCTCAGTAAACTCAGATATAATATCACGGAATACTATATCTGAATTCAGCCCCATATAAATCCCATGTGAATCTGAAATTAGATTTGTTAGCCAATCACGTGGCTAGCTTGCTGAAATCACGTCCACGGTAATTACACACGGAAGCACGTGGACTGATATATAAACATTATCGTGAAACAGTATCCAAATATGGCATCGTTTCCAGACTGTCTGCATGGTAAAAAGTGCAGATCAAAGAGTTTACTCCCGCCGAAAAGTCTGGCTTTGTTGGGGGGTGACAATATCAAAAGATTTGGCCGCGCGAAGATGTTAATCTCCGTGAAGTAAACGTCAATCATTGTCCGGGAAAAAAGTCAGAAATTGTCGTGATTGGCTTATTATGGGATCTCGCAGAATATCGACGAACATTTCACACGAGGTTTTCATAGCGTTACATCTAGATGGTATTCCCCTGATTTACCATCTTGGTTTACCTAGATTGATAAACAAATCCGATTTGTTGCTAATCGGAGAATCTGGATAACATTTCGTAAAATTTAACTTGGCTCTCTTGGCTATGAAAGCTAAGAAATAGTTCCTATTGGTTCCTAATCAGAGAGGCAACAACTCAGATTGGAGTCAGGGTCTATATTCTTGATGTTAGGCAGCTATCGTCCATTATGAATATTTGCTATATCTGACAGCGCCATTTATCAACAGTCTGTAACTACTGAATTCGATACAAATTGTATACATACTTGTATATATGTACATGTTGCATTTATTTAAAAACAACCATTTCAGAGACCGTACTTCCGCATTCATCAAACGTGATCAGTTTGTTTTCGTTGTCATTTCAGGTCACACTTTTTTTGTCCCAACTGTGTGATATGAAAGATATCTGTGAAACGTGGACATGTTTACATGTCTATCTGATTGCTGGCGCTCATGGTTAGGATTTCAACGAATCACTACCGGGCCAACAAATCTATTAACGATGGAGGGCATTTCATTTGAGGCACTGACAAATCCTCAGTCCATCTGGAAATATTCATATGTACTAATTTGATCGCTTATTCTCGTGCATGAACACATTGCATCGGACAACAAAACGCCAGACAATCATTATATCTGAACAAATACAAAAATTCACGAATACTACCAATATATATTATTAATATACAACAGTTTGCCTACACAATAAGTAGCATTCGTGTCCTCCTATTGCATATCTCTGTTGGCCTGGAAGTTGGATCGATTCCAATTTAGGGAGTTAAAACAAGTGCGTTTTTAACATTGCTGCATTCAAACGTGATGAAGCATATTGGTTTCCAATTCATGACGCTAATAATCTGGTTGTGATACAATCCACCATGATGAAAATACACTAACTAACATTTCCCCTGTCCCCATTGGTAAACACTGATATGGAGTGGTTTGACAACCACAACTAACGACGATATCTAATTAGTAGCAGATGGCTACAAACAGATACTTCATAGTACGAATTGCCTAACAACCTTGTATAGATGTATCGAGCCTACGCATCGAATCGGAGAATCCAATGCATTTGGCAACCGCCGTCTAAATATCGGAAGGGAAGAGTAAATCAGACAAAGGTAAATCAGGCAGAAGTCAATCAACTGCAAGAATGTAGGAGACTACATGTACATGGCCTATAAACGACAGGCCGAGGGAGGGGCGCTGTGTAAAACTCCAATAATAATCCGATAAATTGTTCTGTGAATGGCACAGCCAGTCAGATAATATAAGCGTGAGATCCTTTCGTCGGCAGGCGGTAATCGTCCATATAGAATTGCATGGACTGTCAATAGTCTAAGGCATTTCTCGTGTTACAAACGTCTGGTCCGTCATTCAATATTCAGCCATCGTCCATCAAAGAATATCCATATTCATAAAACAGCATTAGCGCCAAATTCAAAAAGACAATCAGAGTATACATAAGCATAGGCTAGTTTCATGCAAGAGAGAAGCGGTCAACAATTTTCAATGATGCCGGAAGACATCATGTTGTTTCTTATCCATGTGATATTCGTTGTTAAGTCGTCATCTAGAGAATGATGTATATCAGTCACACTTTGATTGTGGATGATGATTGTGGATGATCATATGAACACCATGAGGATCTTCAAGTACATGGGTTCATGGGTGACGCTATAATCACGAATTCCAATCGGGCGTAACATGTTTCAGTCACGTCTCAGATCCATGTCACTGTCGAATAATCAGTCTTCTATCCAAATGAATTTCTAACATGTTTTCTTGAGTATGGTGTACCTCAGTCACGCTGGGTTTGTAATTGGTCGTTTGAACAACATAGCGTACAAACCGAGCTCGGCGCGGTTAGTTCCGATTAGAGAGAATCGCTGCATAGCTAGCTTCGGAGATCCTGAATGCTGAGTCGTAATATGCTATCACCGAGTTCACCAAAGGATGGAATACCAAGGGTGATTTGATTCGCTTTCACGGGTATTCCAACGTCACTAGTATCATGTAGGGACAATAAAACCAACGTCACTAGTATCATGCAAGAACAATAAAACCAGCGTCTCATGTATCCTGTAAGGACAATAAAACCAACGTCTCTAGTATCATGCAAGAACAATAAAACCAACGTCACTAGTATCACGTAAGATCAATAAAACCAACGTCACTTGTATCATGTAAGGTCAATAAACCCAACGTCACTAGTATCATGTAAGGTCAATAAAACCAACGTCACTAGTATCATGTAAGGTCACTAAAACCAACGTCACTAGTATCATGTAAGGTCAATAAAATCAACGTCACTAGTATCATGCAAGGAAAATAAAACCAACGTCACTAGTATCATGTAAGGACAATGAAACCAACGTCACAAGTATCATGCAACGACAATAAAACCAACGTCACTAGTATCATGCAAGGTCAATAAAACCAACGTCACTTGTATCATGTAAGGACAATAAAAACAACGTCACTAGTATCATGTAAGGTCAATAAAACCAACGCCACTAGTATCATATAAGGTCAATAAAACCAACATCACTTGTATCATGTAAGGAAAATAAAACAGCGTAAACAAATATATTTCGTGACAGTTCAATACCGCTGAGTTCATGTGAAACAGGAAACGCATTGATAGCCGACGTATTTATGTCTCTGTTCATTTGAAAGAGCGGCCAACGTATTTATTTAGTGGGGATCTTTTCTTTCCAGTTAACTAGGAAATCGAAGAGTAATTTAGATTTAACAAAATCTTTAAAAAAGTATCTGATCAGGTTTGTGCTCATCAAATCGTGGCATGGTCAGCGACAGTGCGCGAGAGTTCCCCTCATCTGATCAGGTGATTTTCGTTTGTATGTAAGAGGGTACGCCATAATCAGTGACGTTCGATATTGCCATTTTCCTATAACAGGATTAAGTTAAAAATTCATGCCATCAACCAAAAACTCCTTAATCAATTATCCGGTGATAGATTGCTATATTTCAGGCGAAATACAACAAAACGATTCACACGAATGATTGATTAATTTCAAATTCCATCAGATTCAAAATTAAAAACAAAAACAACGGACAAAGAAAGACGATCTCTCAAAATAGTATCTAATTAAGGTTGTCTCTCTTCCTATGTTTACAGGTGTCTGATCTAACATCCCTCGGACTCCCACTCTGATGTATGAGGTTTTGTTTTCTGGAAAACTTTGGAAACAACTTTGGTACTTTCGATTTTAGGATGAGTTGTGAATCTTCAAGTATTTTGGATCTACCGAAGTCATAATGGCCGCCAAATATCAGTGAACGGCATTGACGCCCTACAGAGGGATGTCGGAACATGTAGCATCATGTCGGCACAGATAACATGATGTCGACACAGGTAACATGATGTTGGCACAGATAACATGATGTCAGCACAGATAACATCATGTCGGCAAAGATAACATGATGTCGGCACAGGTAACATGATGTCGGCAGAGATAACCTGGTGAGTGTTGGTGGTGGGCGCATAAAACTGCGTAGTCTCGCAAGAAGTCGTACAGCTCAACATATGATATTCCCACTGCATTGTAGATGAAGATATTCCTTTGACTTCAGTTATTCGAGGTCGATTGAAATCTGAATTCGAAAAATTCTCGGAACATAGATTGCTGCCTGCAAGAACAACAAGCTATATCCATGGCGTTTGAATTATTAATAACAATTAATAATCTTCCCTGAACTTTCATCTCGGTATACTTAATAAACAGAGGAGTGTGCGACAATGCTCGACGATATTAGGGCAAAACCATGCGGTTCTTGTCTCCAAAGACTTATTCTTGTTAGTTAAGATATCTCAGATAGTTACTGTCTATAGTATCTACCCTCACGGAAAGAGCGCACTAGGACGCACGCTCTATGTGCACCCCATCTACGCCCCACTCGCGCCTTTTCTATCTACTGCACCTATTTTTCTATCTCATACATTGTCTCTGACATTAGCATCCAATTAACCCTACCTAGCCTGGGCGGGTGGGGGGGGGCGGAATGGCTCCCCTACCAAACTTTCTGCGCTATCTCCGGAACGACAAAAAATGGAGAGCTGAAACGCCTTGACTTTTCAGGTTATCATATTGGGGTCATTTTGAGCCTATTTGCATAACCCCCTGGCCAGAGGATCATGGGTAAATTCAAGATCGCGGCTACGTGGGGTACCCGAGAAGTGATGTTTTTCTCATATTTCTTCAAAATTTCTGCTTTTCCACAATGAAAAAAAACTATTTTATTTCACATCACATTAATATTTACTAATTTATCATGCAGTTTTTACGGAGAACTTGCATAAATAAAAATATCCGACCGAGAAATCGACCAAAAATTGTTGTTTTTTAAAATGACGTCACTGTGACGTCATCAACGCGGCCATCTCGGATTTTGTTACATTTTCTGGTAGAGCTTGACCCAAGGGTGTATTGTGGTAAGTTTCAGCTCCCTAGCTGAAGGGGTAAGAAAAATAATTCCCCCAGGCCAGGATAGGTCCCAAAAAGCCCAGGCCAGATAGGGTTAAGATTCTCTCTTTCTATGTTAAGCGGTGTCTGATCCAATATCCTTCGAACTTCCACTCTCATGAATGTACATGTAGTTTCGTTTGTTTTGTTTTTTTCTTGAAAATTTTGCAAACAACTTTGGTATTTTTCATTTTTGAATCGTCAAGTATGTGGATCTACCGAGGTCATAATGACTGTTCAATATCAGTGAGCGAAATTGCCTCCCTACATACATGACATATGGTCAGATGTGTGTAGGACAAATTGGAAGATAAAAACCCAAGGAAGAGTTAGCAAAAGCGTCAGATAGCATCGTAATGTACCGATTCTACAACAGCCGACTGGAGTACATATTACTTTCTTATAAATATAATTCAAAACATGATTGCCTATTTTAGATGAAGATGATATGTATTTGCAACATTAGTTTATGCATATTGTTGTGTTCCCCAACTGCATCCCTCTGCGCTCTAATTGCGCCCTACCTGAGCTCTATCAGTATAACAGTCATGCTATTATTCTGAGAGTGCGCCCTAATTGCGCTCTAACAGCGCCTTATCGGCACCCTAAGACTGCGCCCAACTGCGCCCTATTCTCTAAAAGGACGCATATAAGGCACAATTAAAATATTTTGCGCTCTAGCCATATTGAGTCTAATGGCAAAATGGGGGCAGAAACGGACGCGCGACCCAACTACGCCCCAACTGCGCCCTGTCTTAATTGATGCGCTCTATTTGCACCTCAAATGCACTCTAAGTGCGCCCTGTTTCTCTGAGGTTAGCTACTATATATATATATATATATATATATATATATAGTGAAAAGGTAAAAGAGTCTAACGAGAAGAAATATAAATGAAAAAAAGATTAACTGCCAACACGGTCACATAGCTCTGATGCGCATTTCTGCTGTTTTACTTCAGCTTCTTCAGAGAGCAAGTAATCTATATACAAATGATACCATTCAATACAAACCGTTGGATTCGACAGTGTGATGTGTTTGTATTCATTCCTTTCGTCGGGATACAATACACACTTTGAACTCAATAACCCACGAACATATGTTCTTAAGTAATGCCTATACTTGGAGTTTCGCGTTGGTATAGTGTAACGAAATAATGCCTTCTGATTATATCTAGTTTTTTTTTCACTCCAGTATAAATACCAGCAAAAAAGTGAACTATATGATAAAGATGAGACTGTTATTATTCGTACTACCTTTTCGTTTATTTCCACACGATGTATAAGCTGCTCCACGAAATACATTTAAGTCATCACGGAACAAGGCAAAACAATCAGTTGCACTGGAATTGGTATATCTATCGAAGTAAATGGGGTAGTATGGGATATACTGACTGTCTGGGGCATGCACGTGCTTACCTGAGACACATATCGTTATATTTAGTTGCACTAATTTCCATAGTAATCCATGGTCAGTATCTACATGGACGAAACATGTGTTTAAGAGAGAATTTTGTTGATCTAATTATTTGATTTCATCACGAATTGGCTATAGATTCATACGACTAGTACGAAAAATATTATTACCGAAATTGTTAATAATTGATGTACACGAGTTATTGATTTGGAGAATTTTATTCTTTTGCAATAATGACGATGCGATGAAGATAATAAAACATGTATCCTGGAGACCCCTTCTAACTACCATTATTCAACTACGGTTCTTACCTTTAAAGATATGTCACAGCAGCTTCCGATAAAACCAGGCTAGGCGCCCTCGCCGCCAGTATGGCTCTCCGGGAGATCGTTAAGTATAAAACTGTAGCACACATGTACAGCACCAGATTCATTCTGCTCGTATACGAACGATGGAAATGAGCGCAAAACCTAGCTCCGCCTGTCGCATTGTACAAGACGGCCAATCAGAGTAAGGGATCAGCATGGAGTAACTGGCAAGACACATGTGAGCTTTAGGTCTTGTAAACAACGGAACATCGCCCTCAGCTAATATTCATGTTGAACTCTGATTTATCTTGACATAGGTTAAGCGGAACGATTACTTGAAAGGCAAGTAGTCGGTGTTTAACTAAATACCTGACGCGTACCAAATGTCAGGAAAGATGATGCATACTGATTTCCTGTACTACCAGAGCGGAATAGAATTGCTCTGTTACAGGTGATTAGACGATAGACAGACATACACAAATAGCATGCTTAAGTGGAAGATCGTAAAATCCAGATCATTTTTTTCCAATATTAGATCGCATGAGACGTCTACATATGTCCCGTTTTATACAACCAAGGGCATCATTTCCATTCATTACGCGTTTATACGAATCTCTCTCTGCCGGGCTCGTATAATGATGAAAAGTGCCATGCCAATTCTCAGATCGAATGCATGGTGTTTCCCTTTTAATATAAGAGTAAGAATGGATATTCGTTATTAAAACCTCGTTCATAAGAAATTTTGCGTCCATGTTACACACTATTAGGTCCAAATACAAGCAGGTGTCAAATAACAACTGTAAAATTCACACGAGCTTAAACTGTCGGCTGCGATTATGTCAGAATTATAACTAACTCGAATATTCAATTTCTGAATTTGCTAGTACGTTCGCTCTATAGATCTTTTCTATTGCTTAAGTTTTGCTTTGAGAGTATATAATTTCTATTTACTATGATGTCGTCGTTACGAAGTACCAATAGTCTAATCCGTATCGCTGATAAGTATTATTTAATGCAAATTATTTAGAATATAACGTAACTCAGCTCCGTTTTGAGTGTGGCTGAACGAATGACCACCATGTTACAAATTGAGTCTTGTGATCCGAATATAGCTATTGTTAACCCTACCAGGCCCGGGGGGGGGGGGGGCAAAATGGCCGCCCCTACCAAACTTTCTGCGCTATCTCCCGAACGGTACAAAACTAAGAGCTGACGCTCCGTAACTTTATAGTTTATCATATTGGGGTCATTTTACGCCTATTTGTATAACCCCCCGAGGAGAGGATCATGGGCGAATTCAAGATGGCGGCAACGTGGGGTACCAGGAAAGTGATGTTTTCGTATTTTTCTTCAAAATTTCTGCTTTTTCGCGACGATAAGTGGGTAGAAACTATTTTATTTCATATCACATTAATATTTACTAATTTATCATGCAGTTTTTGCGGAGAAATTGCATAAATAAAAAATTAGAAAAATCTGACCGAAAAATCGATCAAAAAATGCCGTTTTTGAAGATGACGTTACTGTGACGTCATCAAAGCGGTCATCTTTGATTTTTTGACATTTTCTGGTAGAGTGTAACACAAGGGTATAGTGTGGCAAGTTTCAGTCGCCTAGCTCAAGGGTTAGGGAGTGGGCGAAATAGCCCCTCCCCAGGCCTGTACAGGTCACAAAAAGCCCAGGCCAGATATGGTTAAGATAATACGATCTGAGTGATCAAACCCTGTAGCTAGAACAGAGAGGTCAGGCCATGTGGACATGTGGACAAAACGAAAATGAAAGATTTGGTCAAGCGGGATATTTGGTCGACAAATCTAAGGAATTTAACATTTAAAAAATGTTGGGTCAATTCACATTTTAAAAATATTTGGTCAATCTGACCGCAGTATACATGTGGTGAGCGTTATCAAATCACAATATACGTTAAGTTTATATTCCAAGAGATTGAATGCATCTTAGTTACGCTAGTTGGAGGCGTTCATTTATTTACTGTGTATAATGCTGCCATTTGTAACTGACCATTCACCATTTGCAAGCCAAATATATCGTTTTTAATAGTAATATCATTAGGGAATGTTTCTTTGCACAAGTCTTGGGCCGTGACAGGTCAAGACCATTGCTACAGTGGCACTGTTCGAACTACACTACTGCTAATAATCGTGTCTACAATCAGTGTACATGTATTATCAACAAACTGAGGCAATGAATCTCTAGCTTTAGCAAGCACGAGAAAATGACAGGTGATTTTTTCACGCCGTAACAAGAAAATAGTATCGCATTAGTTTGGTATCTTGATTAAGTGTTGCCAAGTGACGGTTCATATAAACAAACCTGATTTGTTGCTAAATCGGTAGATCTGGATAAGAGTTTGTCAAAATTAACTTCTGCTCTCTTAGATATGGTAGCTAAAAATAATTCCCCTTGTTTCCTGGTCAGAAGTGTCAGCCATCAACTCCGCTTAGAGATGATTTACTTCTCAAGCAATTCGACGCTTGCTAGTGAGAAAGTGGACTCCATTTCTTCCCATTCAAGCGTCAGTTCCGACATTCAGAATAGAATGCAGTCGTCGGCATTGACGAATGTTACAGGCGACAAATCAGTGTCAGTTGTCGTCGATGCCGACAGGAGACGGTGTGCCTTTCACAAACGTTTACTTTCAAATGAACTCTACATCGAATTGATTATATCACTCAGAACAGAAAATAACTGGGAAGATATTTTTTTGTCATTTACAAAGTGATCGTTATTTACAGTATTTTCGTTATTTTGGGATTACACTATCCCAGTACAGCAACAGATTCTAGTAAAGAAAATTGGTGGAATCCAGAGAGGGAATCGAACCAGCGACTCCAAGGTCATTGCCATTGCGAGTCAAATACGAGAAAAGTTATCAGGAAAACGACTGAACACGCGTCAAATATACGATATATTCAGAATCAGCACGGTGGATATAATGTGACTAGGCATCTCGACATTTGGCTAAAATTATTAATCAAAACGAAGTACCTCGATTAGGAATTCGGCTCTTCGTCGTCTCTGCGCTAGCTGATCGACCGACTGACGATCGAGTCCCTAGTCAGAAATAGAGAAAGAAATTGTCCTGTTCGTGTGCCAAAATGCACCTGAAACTGCTGAACTGAATCACTCTAATGTTATTTATTGTTTCGTGAACAATATTCATATTCATGTAACCTAAAATTCTACACATCAAATTAGAATAAGAGGCGTATTTTTCAGCGAAAACTTCCATCCCACGTGATTGTCAGAATGTGGTCGCTGAAGATGCCAAGCATGCTTCAGTAAACATGTTTCACACTCATAATGTTCACTGACAAATCTTCTGCTTATTAGGGTTCCATGCCAGTATGGCTGGAAACCTATTGTTTTTGCTATTATTATTATTATTATTATTATTATTTTTCTTCCGCCAAATTTTGTCCGAGTCGCCCAGTCAACACGGCCTCACCGTTGGAGCTGAAACTTCATAGGCTGATTGGCCCGCATGGGATCTAGTGCATATCCACCAATGAAGCCGATTGGTCGAAACCCCTGGCGGCCATCTTGGATTTAGCGAAAAACCTGTTAAGCTATTCATCTCCGCGACTGTTGAAGCGATCAACTCGAAACTTGGCACAATTAATCAATGGCGTGAGCTCTCTCAAATCTCTTATTTGAAAAGTTACTATGTAACCGGATTTTCAAGTAACGGATTTGGACGGGGAAAGTGACGAAATATATGTTATATGATACGGCGAACACGAATATGTAAAAGTTTTGTTCCTAGGTCACGTGGTTTGGCCGCCATCTTGAATTTTGTTAAAATCGGAACACATCTTGTACAGGCTAGAACTCTGGAACTACGGAAGCTAAGTCTTGCAGTATGTTGCATTATATTGTCAAGGAGCAGCTCTTTCGGAAATATGCCAACCCTTTTTACGTAACTTCTATAGTTTTCCCGCTATTGTCAAATGTATCTCATCCAAATTTGCGAATTAACCGATTGTCCTTCAGTAGTAACTATGTAATCAACTGAAATTTCGACATATTGTTCAATATTCACGGTACAGTGGCCAAAAATTGTGTTTTGTTTATAATTCTAAAATCATAACTTTATTATTACGGTGGCAAGCCGTATGGCTTCCGGTTCCAGTCTTGTTGCTCCATTGCCTGCAATGGCGCATGGAACCCGATGATTGCAGCTTGCTGCTATATTTTGTTTTTATTTTTGCCTCATTGTTTCGTTGTGACGCTGTAACTTAGACATTCGTGTTGGTTTTCGTTTACATGTACCAGGTACATGTAGACTGCGGTCACCTGTTGCACGCACAGAATATATCCCGTCTCCATGACGACGCGAGACAATATTCACTTGCAGGAGCAATATTAACCTCACATGCGTGATTTATCGTCCACGCAGGTAACTAACACTTAATACATACGCTGCGCTCGTTCACTCAAAATACATGTACAGCATTCTAATATAAGGTATACTAATCGTAAATATGTTATGCTGGAACATTTGTCAGAAGCGGCGATATGACAAGGGATGAAGAACTGCTGAATATCGCGTTTGTGTTTTGGGCTGTATTCAAAAGATATTTCCCTGTATCTGAATTTGGATGCCATGCCAAACTACTGATGAGAGTTATCGACTTGAATTAGTCGAAATGCTGCCCAGTCCATGTTATGTGGAGGAGATTGCTAATCCTGCAGCTCTGTTGGTACTGAACACCGTAATAGTTTCGTGGATAATAAGAGATGGAACATCTTTAAATGACAGCTGATATACGCCCGCATAAATAAACTACGAAAATCTACTGTGTAATTGTGAAGGAGAACTCAACATGAACATTGTACTGACATAAAATACATCCCCGTATATAAACAGTGAACATATTTGCGAGATCTCCATCTCATCGTGATATTGACTGACAAAAAATGATGGGCAACTTTAAATATGTCGGCACACACCTCGTGTATATCGATATATCAAACTTGGTATATTTTAAGTAGGCATCTCTCATCCACTGTTTTACAAATCTTACTTTACACGCTGTGTGCATGTGCGCGATATATAGACACATATGAAAATACTGTACAAATGGACTAGACAAGGTACTGATAGAATGCTTCTTAAACGTGAATCATAACACAATGTTTTCTATTGCAATATTCCCATTAGGAGCAACCCGTGGACAACTGAAGGGAATAGAGAATGTAATAATATATTTCATTGTATAGATGTATTTACCTCTCTCGTGCATCAGGAAGTTCCCGCACACTTGGCATTCTACACTGGGTACGCCCGGATATTGATAATGAAACCCGGTCAACAGTATGGCAAGGTTTCCTCGTGAAAAATTCATCAGTGGCTAAAGATCGAAATGTAAGTCCATTGATAGCAATGGTTCAGCTTTGAGGATCACCGTTACATTTGGAATTTGAGGCAGGAGAAATTAAAGCGACACATGACTATAGTCTCCCTTGGATTGGTGATAAAGAGATAAACCATTTGATGCCTTGATATATATTTCCGGAGCTGTAGGTCCCTTGACATAAATCCGATCGTGCACTCTGCGCTTATAACGTTACATATCCGTTGCCAGACGTTTCTAAATGAGAAAAACCATCAAGAGCAAGTTTCGAACCCACTGATCTTTTTTTCTTCTCGCAATATAGCTTTGCACGGCCTTGTCAACAACCCCATATACAATGAAGGATTTTTTTTTAGTTGGGGGCGGAAGTAACTTTCAGTTCAATCCATTTGGAAAAGATTTTTGTTCTGTTCGAAACATTTGATCGCTTCTGGGAATATCCAAACTTGTATTGGGCAAATAAGGGGCAAACTTTATATGGACCAAACACAAAAAGTAAAAAATATTATGACTAATATTAATAGCATTTCACGTAATACAATGCAGTGGTAGTATTCGTGTCCGCCCTGAAACTCATCCCTGGCCATGGTGTGGTAAAACATTGGATCCATTCCAATTCTCGGTAAGTTAAGCTAAGTGGGTTTCTAGCTTTGCTATATTCAAGCCAGTTTCCACCCACAGATAGTAATCTACTTGCGATACATTCTTGCATGACGAAATAATACAATATCTTTCTTTCCCCTCTCCCCCTCTCTAAGATACATGTAAACACTGATATAGATTTTACGACGATATGGAAGTAGCAGATGGCAACATAAACCATTAGTGCATGGTTTGCCTGCAAAGGATAACCACAATCTTGTACAGGTATTTGAAGTCTGTATCATGGATATCAAGAATTACCTATTGAACGACCATGGCTCTATGATATTTAACATATCGTACACTTGATAAAGGCAAAGGTTACCCACTTCGGTTCTTTCTCAGAGGTACTTTCTCACTAGCCACTGGATACCTGTTTAATTTTCATTGGACTTTCGTTGAAACTGTTCATATGCATTTCTATTGCTAAACACATTAGATAAATAAAATCGAATATGATAACGAAATAACAATAGCTTTTTTGTAGAAAGGCATATATAGTTTCTCATAATTTTAATAAATTTCTACAAGCGACAATACCGTGTTCCATGAAATTTGCAAGTATGGGCACCATCTCAGTTACAAGTGACAGCGTCAAATATTCAAAAATCATAATCTGCATTCATTAAAACCCATGAAAGTCTGTTACCAAATATCAAATGGACGATAGCTCTCTGATTGCTATCTTTGAATGGATGTTATCTTACAAGTTCGCATTTGTGATATTCAGATCTAACATACCCCAACACCTAAAGGTATTTTCGCTGCCGAAATTGGCAACAGCATTCCGGTTGCGCCATCTTGGTTGCTGGAAGGAATCTTGGGAAACGTTCGTCAATGCGAAAATCAAGACTGGCATATCATAAAATTTATACTTGTCAGTTCTCACTGTCTCCCTTCGTCAAATATAATGTATTGAAAATAAACTCAATTTCCATAGTAACTATCTAATTGGTTTACAGAGTGATGCTTCAAAATCAACCTTGACTGCCCCAATGTCATGAAAAATGTACTTAGTGGTCGGTTGAGATGTTTCGGAAGAGAGCATTTTGTAAACATGACGTCATCTAATATGAACGCCAGAGTATTCCATCAATCGTAAAAGTGAACATTGTTATCTTACCATAGTTGTAAGAGCTTTTCCATCATAGCTGTCTAGATTTGTATCTTATACCGCTTATGCCGGTGCTAGGGGCCGTGTGGTCATATCATCCAAGTTGCCACATGAACAGGTACAATAAAAGCGTACCTGAGATACAACACATATCACGAATCGTTAGATTCTTGGTATGTGCTTTAGAATGGGTTAACCGGAAGACTATACTGTGAAGTCCTGTGGCCCTGCCAGTATGTCGGCACCTCTTCCCACTTCCCTTATATGTGTTGTAATCCAGTACCTGTCTGGAGATTTCAACATGACTGAGTAATTCAATTCCCCGATATTGTTCGTAGATTGGGCATTCTGATTCGCTGATTAGTGCTGATGTGTTCGGTTCACACTTCAATGAATCTAAAAATATCAATGCCACGCCCACAGCCGCACTACTTCATTGACCGAAGTGTAAAAGCGTTTCAGTGCATATTATTGCTGGAGTATTGCCATTAGAACAGTATAAAAGAATTAGAAAGAAGTGTCAATTTACATATTTGTTAGTATTGTGTAAAATGTTCGTTAATAAATTACAAGAATTTGAAAGATAAAAGAGCCGAAATAATCTCGGTCGTTCATGCAAATAAGTATCTATAAAACACCATGAAAAATGTCAGATCCGCCAGAAATCGACATCTTTTTGGCCATGAATAAAATTTTAACATTGCAGGACTGGAGGGTTTCTCTCGTCCCACTGTACACAAAGAACTCATGAAAACCACTTCCTACTTATATTCTGGTTCTCTTGAGACACACAGTTTTGTACGATTCATTTCTTTACCCGTAGACTGGAGTTTTTCACCGATGAAAACCAGAGGAAATCTGCCGTCCTCTCTCATGAAACCAAACAATCGTCATGAAACCTGCTTGACAGCCACGTTAAGCGGATGTATGCAACAAGTACCGCGTACAGTCAAGGGTGAGGGGGGTCTCAGACTGTTGATTGCAAAAAGGCGTTACCAAAAGGGGGCCTACAAGTGCAACATCATGTTCAATCACCGTTCACAAAGGCTACAGCCACTTCATCTGAACTAGTCAACCTCTAAATACATGAATTAGTATCAATTTTCGCGTTTCCTCTGTGTCATATCACCGTACGGCCTAACGCCAAATGAGCCCGCTTCTAAACAACACATCTCGCACTCCCTCTAGTGCACGTGCGACCGGTATACAATTGCAAGCGATGAATTATGCAGGGTTGGAGCTTCGTCACGTTACTTATATGAGCGGGAACAGAAACGAAGAAGGTTCCGTTAGAAACTACTACAATACTCGAAACGAAAGATCAGATCAGTGAAACCGTCCTTTGTGCCTAATTTAGCAAAGCAAGAAAATTCATCGTCATCGTAGAGTCTGGTACCCGAACAGAACCGAATATCAGTCGGCATTGAACGGCCGCCATATGGTCACCCAGACGAACTCAATTCGGGCAATTTATCCTCTTATATTTAATTCATCTTTCATAGAATTTTTAGTTTTAAAAAAATCAGCCCTGACTGAAACGTTTCTCTCCAAACACCTTGTGCAACCAACTGTCAAACCTAAAACTGTATCAACCGTGGTACCGAGTGACGTGCGCGTGCACCGAGACGTTGGTACGTGTTATGAACATTGTTGAATGTATTCATACACGCAGTATTACAAGAATTTGTTCGTCTCACATTTAAGCTGTTCTCTTACTTACTTAGTTTTGTTTGATTGATCTAATTATAAGAATTGACTGTAATTATTTTTACATTCAGTGGGGTATGAACTTAACAACCTCTGTGGAAACATTGTATGATCCTCTACGGGGAATCGTAGTTTGCATACAATTTTATTTTTTCACAAAGAGCGCTAATATTTCGACTTCACAGAAATTTCAATATTATTGACCGTAGTATTTCATGGTTCAAATTCGTGAGTTAGATAAGCGACGGATTTGATTTGTCTATGGCGAAGAAAATTTTCACAGATACACTGAAAAGTTCCACCTCAGTTTATCATGTGTATTCATTTTTGCATGTCGATCTGATCAGCAATTTGAGACAAGAAGATTTTCTTTCAAAATTCAGAAATTGCGTAAATCCAGGATGGCCGAACTAGCTCTTAGCCAAATGACTTTCTTTTGGGGTTAAAGGGTAGATTCCATAGATCATAATTACCATATTCAGGTTTTACTTTAAAAATGAAACGCTCGAACTCCAGCGGAAATTTTTTTAAATATAGTTATAATATTTTTCAAGCCATAAAGGATTGGGACGCTCAAATTGGGGATCAGAAGTCTCCTTCTAAAGCTCAGCAGCTTCCTATTGATTCTTATGTTATTTGTATTAGGTCAGATGATTACCATGGCAACAGCGCCATATTCGAATAAAAGTGTGCATATTTTTTACCAATGATATCGGTCCCTACCTTTAAATGTTACATTAATCCTCGCCTATTCACCACCTCAGAGTCACTGATTGCTAAACGTGTTGAATGATTGTTTACACGGTTAAACCAACCCATATGCAACACTCCAGGGGCCGAAATAATCTACTTTCTGAGCACGTCAATAAGCGTTTTCTTAATGAAAACTTAAGCAAGAAAGAAATTTCAATTGCACCGAGCAGTAGAACGTGGCTTGATTGATTTCGCGATCCGATTCCAGAAATGAATTTAACCAAATACATGTTCGAGTAAATTCGAGGACGACGGAGACCGAAATCCTACTTGCGGGAAGCACTGTTAAATAATGGCTGTCAAACCTATTGTGGTCACCCTTACTACAGGTTATTCGCCACAGAAAGGGACACGGAACTTTGGCCTTAGTAGGGTGACAAGGTCATTAGCCTGTACACTTCTGGGATTACACGACAGGAATTACGCCGAAATAAGGAGAGGCAATGCGCATACATTCACGCCAACTAGGCTGGGAATCGATAAGTACCCAGTTTAATGAACAAAACTAAGTGACAGGCGATTTCTCATGGACTGGCTGATAAAATAAAGCTGCATTTGCTGTGGGTCGCAAATTGCATCTCATTAGTTTGATTAATGGGATTTCTTCTAAGCAGAGTTATATTATCAATATATCGGATTCAATAAGTGAGACGGTATAGTCTAAAATTATACCTGAAGTATGTGAATGTGTCAACAACACGCTCAAGGCAGTTAGAAGTTTCTTTGCTCAACTAAATACAACGGCAAGATTTTGTTTTTAACTCGAACCCGCATTTTTTCAACCTTCCTATACAATAACGATGGTGATTTTATTTCTTACACTTACCCGATAATACGAATAGAGTTACCAGGTCGATATCGAGAAACACAAAAAGAAAAGAATTGAAAACATACATGTTGATATTTGAGTTTTTTTTCATGCAAAATAGCCATACGATTGAAGCGTAGGCACAACAAATTTCGAACGTATAACTCAGACATGCAGACTGAGACTCTATGTGGGTATCGAAGCGGGATGAATGAAAGTAGATTCACTTACTTACGCCTTAAATTTTCGAGAATCTGGATTTTGTCAGAATGTGCAAAATAAATAATTCAATCCTAACACTTTGTACAGTAGCTGCACCTAATCAATGTACACTGCCATGTGGATAACAACTTTATGTGCCGCTCTTCAGCGTTGTGTAAAAATAATGTTTCCCCAAACTTGGACTTCCACGATTCTCTACACAATGTAGCCATACTGTTCTCGATAAAGATGTCGTTATCATACATGTAACCTTCAGCAAAAGTTTCCCTATCTCCAGGTCATCAATTCTAAAAATGCCCTTTCTTTCCCGAAAGTGATATTTAAGAACCGATAACGTTGAGTATGTACAATATTCAACTTACCGTTCGTTGTAGACAGCGAAAGAGATGCCAGCGGATCTACGGACAGTTACATCCATGTATCTACCTCAGCACGCAACGGGACGGTTCTTTCAATGGAAGCGTGATGTACAGTCCGATAACTCCTGATATACTGAAGGCTTTAGAACAACACAGCCAATGATTTTTGACGAGACTGACTTGTACGGACTTACCGTACTAACGCTCGAATCCAAACAGTAGAGTGGATCATGCAAACAAATACGTCATTGATGTAGTTGTTTGTATTCGCCATGACTCTCCCAATTACTATTCACATCCTGATTCTGTTTTAAGATAGACCGACACATCAGTTTAAGATAGACCGACACATCAGTTTAAGACAGACCGACACATCAGTTTAAGATAGACCGACACATCAGTTTAAGATAGACCGACATAACAGATACACTGAAATAATTATCTATCTAATCTTTGATACAGGTTTCAGGATCTCGGACTCTAACTTTGATGTACTAAAGAGTTATGTCCATCGTTAAGGTCAATGCACAATTTCATTCTAATACGACTAAATGTGTTTGCCCTATATTATTTATAGTCCTATTGATAGTTTAACCCCTTTACTAGGCGCTTCATGGCATGTCTTTCCCGATTCCACTATTATTACTCTATCAGGCATCATATAACCACCTTTGAATATAGAGTATAGTCTCATGTGTATACATTTGACATATGTGGGTTAAAATTCACATCCTGATGTTCTACATTCAGTAGAATACTGAATATATAGACTGGTTCTTCATGATGAAAATTATGCGATTCCCTTTGTACAACTACAATTACATTATAATATGCTATTGAATAGTAAAGATAATTGACTATTCGACATTCAGAACATACAAGTAGCACAGCATTTACAAGGAAACAGAGAATACGGAAATAACGCACCATCATTTTTTAACATTTGTCTGTTCTGAGCAACATTATTCTGTCTCAGTATCAGTGAAGATAACCTCGACAGTTAAGTATTAATTTGCCATCCTTATAAGTGGCCGTTTGCATGCAAACGTGAGCATTTGGAGCTGTGCTATCTAAATACTATAGACCACAATGGCAAAAGTACAAATTTCTTCGATATGTGCGTCTCTGAATAACATTCCAGGTATGTTTCCTTTACGCAATAGATCAGAATCTTCCTTTATTGGGCATCGTTTCCTGATATTGCATCTACAGCCTACTGATCCAAAGTATGAAGTGTGGAGTGTGAATACGAGTTATCTTGAATATTACATGTCGACCGATATATTTTAGTAAAGGAAGCTGTGTATGGTGTATGGTTCGGTCAATTTCTTATGGTTTTGAAGTGGCGAATGCTAAGCAACCGAGGTGAAGAATATAGGTAGACAGTCGTTATATTTACCGAATCAATGGGATTCGTCGCAATCGATCATAGAATCCTCATGATAAAGGACAGCAGCTGTATATACCTTATTTGATATAACTGTTCTATTGTGATGCCTATCAATATATAATAGGCGTTAGATATAATGTAAATATGGATAAAATGATCATACTCTTCCAAGAAAGGACCATTATGCTCACATTGATGATAATTTTGACAGCTTCAGCTCGAAAATAGTCCAGTTATCATTGATTAAAAATATTTTCTAGGCCAAAGAAACAGGAAAGAGAGTGAAAGAACGACCGTGTTATCGGCGCGGGTCTGCTGTTGACATGGTTGAAAGATCAATCTCAATGTTGTCCGGGATTGGATGATCAATTACTTGTTCTTATGCAACATCGGAATTACCCAAAGTAAGGGTTACGCAGTCTGTGCATTCCTGTGTTACCTGTATGAAAGAAAGGTAGGAGGGGTGAAGGAGGGGGAGATAATTCCTTTTTGTCTCTCTCTTTCTCTTTTGTTTTCTTTCACATGGTGGGAGAGAAGGAAGAGAAGATAATTTATGTTTTGCTCAATGCATTAGCTATGGAAGCCTATGAAACCTCCGTCTGTCTCATGAAAGTTCATGCTTGAAAGAATCTCTTCCGCTCAACTGGGATCCATCAAAAAGCAATATGTGGCCCGCCATCATTGAAATCCGTTGGCGATATCTATCTGGCAAGAAAAAAAGTTGTGTTTACAGTAGGATTTTCTTTTATACCGGTCTACTTGGATTGGGTGCTAATTACTAATAATCTTACTGTAATTCAATAACCGTCACTGTGTTTTTTATTTGTTTTTTTCCCTGGACCGTTCGGCCACAGTGTTAGTCAAAATATCATGAAACTTCGTCAGGACACTATTGGGGTCACTGTAATCCGGTATCTGCCGTCCATTGGGGCCGCAATTTGCTCAAAAGGCTGAACAACTTTGTTGGGTGGGGGAAGTGACTTGAAACAAAACAATTCAACACAGTCGGGGAACATAAAATAAACATAAGCCGATAGAGTCACATTTTTAGATCGTGCAACTTTGACATGATAGATGTGGGGACATTGGAGGTCACCTGAATGAAAATAAATAACAAAAGATCGACATTAACACACATCAAAAAGTTCGGAGCATTTTTGGTCTAAACTTTGTCATTATAGCTATGAGATCTGTGACAAAACGAGTACAAATACGAAAGGTCATTGAACGCCCACAGTGGCAAGGAACATGAAATGTATACTTTCATCCTCCGACATGCACGTATAAGTAAATTTGTCGTCACTGAAAGAAGGCCAGCATGGTATTTGAAGCAGATCCCAGAAAGTATGGTTGGGGAGGGAAGGGGAAATTCACGTCCGAGGGACGGGTGTAACACTAGTGCCTATAATTTTCGATCGTCGTTCGGAAATTTTTCATATTTGAATGCTCTTTACTCAATGTGGATTTGAAGTGTATAATTTATTATTGAATATGCGTTACCGGCATTGCTTCCTAAGCTGTTAGGTTCTACACCAGATATCCAGTCATAATATATAATGGATTGTCGTCATTTCTTGTACATTATTCATGAGAAAAATTCGACTTTGAATTTTACTCATGACGCATTTTAACACCATTCTGTAAGCCCTCGTTTTGATCTTTTCGGAAAATTCGGACATCAGGCCTATAGGTACTGCAAGACCCGTTCAAATTGTTTTCGAATTCAATATGTACCTCATTCAGTTGTTAATTATTTTAAATCTTCCAGAAACTTTTTATTCGACAAACCTCCTGCACACACAAAACTTGTTAATACAGCCACCTCGATGAACATTTTTAGAAATCTATTATTAGTGTTGATTGAAGTTGAAAACCCTTGGATTAACAGTTATGGGACGTATAATTACAAGGAATTATATATTGATTCAACAAAACAAGGTATGATTTTTATCGTCAAACGCGTTGTGTAAATATAGTAACAAGAAAGACTTGTGAGAATCAAAGAGAATTGGTACCAATCCATCAACCTGATCAATATAAGATAAGTTCTGTGGGTACGAGATAAGTCAGTTTACTACCGCTTTGAAACTTCATAGGCCTTCGGCTCTACTGTTTCGCACGTAGAGCGGACTATTTATTGCATTGCAATCGAAGACATTTGTTCTACTCTGAAAATTCTATGGACGTCTAGTATACTCCGGTCATAGGAGAGTTAATTCAAAGACGAATGCCCCTTGGCGTCACAAGTAGATTCATCTTTTAGTCACAGGATTAGCCGCTCCCAAGACAGGATGCTGAGTTATTATCGTCCGGTGTTTTGGGCTACCGCTTTTACATCATCACCGCATGACAATGTGATTGAAAATAATACAGTTTAAGCGTTAATGATGATTAAATTGACTGACTCTTGTTAATCTAATTTTATAGCATACTGTTATCCCCGAGTTGTATGATGTATAAACGCAGTAGAGAGGATGTTGTTTCCCCACTATGCTTATCTTCGTAGTAAAACATTTATTTCATTTATTTAAGTGATTCGTTGAATGTAGGAGGGTGAAGTCAAATGGCATATCTCTTTCAGCAATTAGGTTGCATTTTTTACAGATGGATTCACAACTAGCGTTGTTAACATATTCGTTGCCGCTGCTAGTTCCTCAATATGTTGCATTGATCAATCGTCTAATAAAGTCTATAAGAACGACACAACCTAATTGCACAAATAGACGCGGGGTCAATATTCACGTGCTTAATTTCTCGTGTTTCTGACTTAATTCTATAAAAAATCAGCGTAAATGATGTGGTCTTATTTTGACATTTGTTTAATTGAAAATCGGAAAGACATGACTACATGACTACAGCTATCTCGATCAGACTCCGTCATACAATTTGAGATTTCAATAGCCTTACCTTCAATCTAGTTCCAGGTCAACATCAGTGATGATGTAAGATTGAAGAAAAACCAACTGATCAATTATCGTGATTATGACAGTACTCTGCAAGAATCGTCTGACGCGAAAGACAGTCGTTAGATCCTAAGCTAGAAGCTTGTCACAAAATTCGCATTTTGTAAATACGCATTAATACCACATGCTGGAAGAATGCGCGTTTTCATAAATTCTGCATATTGTTAGAATCGTGACAAAGTTTAAGAGAATATTCGCTGCCGGTTCAACCCACGTGAAAATGGTGGTATATTGCTTAAAGATACGCCTAAACCGTCATCATTGTCTCGAAATTGGCATCTATCCAGACACCGCTATGTCTACCAAGAATCGGGCTTAGGGTTAGGCCGTGTCAAACAGTACGGAATTATTATTGGTTGAGATCAAGTACAGCTTCGAACAAAAGAAGGGTTACTCTATTATGCCAAACCTGCACAGACGACAGCATGTGTGAAGCAGCGATATACGACTTCTGTTTAATCTAGCCAGGCACATCAAAGAGCACTTGTATAAGTTCCCTTAACTAGTGATCGCAATAGGAAACGTTATTTGACTTTGAGAGCAGACACTTCATTGTCGATAGGCCTCGCCATCTCATCCAAGATACGTATAACGTTGGCTTTTTCATTAGCTTATTCCTTAGCTCAGAACAGTCCAGGAATATTTTACTAAAATATAGGCATCGAATATATGTATCACAAAACGCATTCGATGATAATGTGCCGATGTGTAGCCAGTAGACCTGTGACAATAGTGGGTTCCAAAACTAGACCCGGCATAAATATCTATGGGGTCATATTTACACGTCCGGTTCACATGGAAATATCACTGGATATAACCAAGGTCAAACAAGCTGCTATGATTGACGATGCATGAGTCTGGCTCTTGTAAAGCTATAAAATATTGGCCTTCTGACTGCAGATGGGGTGGTTTTCTCTTCTATCCTCGTTATTCTCGTCAAACCGACCCAGACAAAACACGCTTGTACTATTTATTTCTATTCAGTGGAGCCAGCCTCTCGCGAAGTGATTACATAGAAGATGGGAGATCAAGGCAAATGCAATAACTATTGCGCAATTAACGTTGCAAAGCTTTACGAAGAATATACAAAGCTTGTTGTGCAAATCCTGTACACGTCCCAATGACGTCCCTAGTAGTGAAGCATAAGAGTTACAAGTATGGTTATCTGATTTGCTCATATAATGATTTACATCTTCCTCATTGATTGGGGGCATGGGCGCAATGGCAGCGGTGGTTTCTAATTATTCGCAGTCGTTAACAACTTGTATTCATGTCTTGCAATCAGTGAGTACTACCGTGCGACCTATACTCATACTTCGAAGGTATAGCTTTTATAAAGAGCTCACGTGAAATACAAGCGAAATGAGAAATTTATGGGTGGCTGCATACGTGGTTAGACCAATATCTCCTTACCAATAGCCTCCTCTTGGGTGGCTGCATACGTGGTTATACCAATAGCTCTTTACTAATAGCCTCACGCAATTCAGTATTAAACAATTCCGAGGGTGAAGTTATTTTGATGAAAACCGTATTCGTAATGTTAAAATTGAGCTATGAAAAATTCCGTCAGAAGGAAAGGCTAATGGAGTAGGATTAAAATTCCTGCCTTTGGGCCTCACTGCTACTTTACAATAATTCTGGTAACGGGTTAACCGCTGATTGTGCCCTCCGCAGTTTTTTTCTGTTTTCTCTGCTTAAACTGACTTTCTAATTAGTTATACGTTTTCCATACAATCGTTCTGATTTCTATTTAAGGATGTCCGCTGGTGGTAAATCAAAGTAATTAACTTTTTGAATAATGTGTGTTGTTGCATTCATAATTGTGTAATATGAGGAAAAACAAAGAAAAAAATGTAGGTTGGTGTGCATTTTTTAGCTGTAGGCAACATTAAGTGGACTGACCCATGCTCAATTTGATAACCCAGAAAGCATAGGGAATAGCCCTAGTTTTGAAGCATATTCATGAAAAATTCATATAAATAGTATTTAGCTTTTTCTTATATTCTAACTGTTTGCAGATAAGCACAACGTCTATCAAAATTTAGCAATTTGGATGGATGTTGGTGTGCAAAATTCTCGGCTAGAAGGCTTTTAAAGGAAATCCCCATCTCTTAACCTAGGAAAGGGAGATAACCCAATAGAAAAAACCAAAGTCAAAAACCACCAGCGGACATCCTTAAACATCCTTGGGGCTCATGCATTGTCTTAGCGAATAACTTCGTATCGCAATAAAATATACATGGGATCACATTGAACTAAATTTAGATACATTGAAAATGGTAGCGTGCAAGTTTGCCCATGTCAGAGATCAAACCTAGAAGTTATTAGCCATTTATAAAGATCACATTTATCAAGTCCGTTTAATTAAGGATAACTCGCTTGTCGGGAATCCGAATGATAAACCGTTCAAATATTAGAAATCGCCGAAGCCTCACCTTTCGAGGCATAGATGTAGCAACTATTAATTGGCTGAGCTATTTTGATTTTAATAAACGAAATTAAAAAAAGAGGTCGAATATTCATGAGACCCTGGGAATCGAGTCCCTAATAGTGGTGGCATAATGCCCAAGACGCTCCTCTGGCACTGTATTTTCCTCAAAGTACCTATCAAAGTGTCCATTACCATATTTCCAATTTTCTATCACGGCTTCCAAGAATATATAATCTTAGGGAGTCTTACATAGCGTTGCGTCGAGTCAAACACCTCTGAATTAACGGTATGAAACTTATTATTGCCTAGAATCAAGTACTGCTTCGATCAAAACAAACATCTTGTCAAAGACAAACCACCAGACAAGAGCATGCCTAAAACAACCATATAAAGCTTGCATTATATCCTCCCATGGGAAACAAAGATCATGCGTACAAGTCCCCTAAGCCAGGAATCAAAACAAGATAAGTTATTTGACTTTGAGAGCAGACAGTTTCTCGTCGATATTCCATGTTTTCTCTATTATGTCACGTATATTTGACGGCCCATATAGAACAGGTATACTTGCTTTTTGTGTTAGTTTATTGCTTGGCTGAGATCAGCCAAAGTATATTGCACTCTGACAATTTGAGAACGTACAATACAATATATATGACAGAGGCCTTTCGGTGATTGATTGTCAGTGAGTAGCTTTTAAACTCGTGGTATTAACAGTCAAAAGATTAAAGGCTTGCAAATCTTGTGTCGACCGGTGTAGATTGGTCTATGGATTCATGGCTATTCGTACTCTACGCGTTTCAATGTCATTGGATATAACGAACTTCAAACAGTTTTTATTTATGATGCTCATATATTGGCGATCCTGTCTTATCCTGGCTCCTGTATGACTGCGTGTTTTCCTCAGCTGCACTGAACGTGTGTAGAACCTCGTATTTCTTTCTATTCAGTAGAGCCAGCCCACGAATGTGATTATTTTTTTAATAGAAAATGGGAGATCGAGACAAACCGAATAACCATTGCGCAAATATATATAGAGGAATAAACAAAGGTTTCTGTTCAAATCCTTTAAATTTCTCTCGTAGTCAGATACATGGGTAGTCATCCGCACTGCCCACACAATGAATCTCACCGTGTCCATGACATATATATAAATACTTACCTCCACATTCTCTTCATCCGCCATTGACGCAATGGCAGCGAAAGTTCACCTCCGACTGAAGTCGTTATCAAAATGTATCCGTGTCACGGAAGCATTGAGTACCGCGGCGTATACTATGCTAAACAGGTGGACGGAATAGAATGCTTACGGATACTGATCCCTCCTGCGGACAATTGTATGCACACTCTTGAATTTGTCTTTATACAGATAAAAGTATTCCTCAGAGCTATGGCAATGTAGACATTTGTTGAAAGAGCATTTCTCAAGGACTCCGTATATATGTGTTCTCTCTATTATAAAACATGTTCCTTATGAAAATATTTGCATTTTAGCAAAATTAATTTGTAAAACGAGCCTTCTTGGCTAAAATGGCTAAGACAACTCCAACGGGAAATCCCTGTCTTAGTTTTATGAGTTTTGATCCAGTTCTTATTCTATTGACTTTTAGCGGAAACAATTCTCAGTTTTAACGTTTGAAGTTGACTTAAAAAGAAACTAGTAGAATTATCCAAATTCTGAGACACGGAAGAAGATGCATACATGTAGGTAGTCCCGATTTTTGCAATTGAATCTCAAATTGTATGCTGAAATATAATTTTTTTATATGCACATCAAAGTACCAAAATGGTACTTTAAATCCGATTTGAGTGTACCGAAAACGACTGAAGCTCGTTCGATGAGCTGCTTTCACACCTTTCCGGTCACCGCTCGATGTGCTGTCTGAGCAAACTGTCAATGAGTTATGATCTTTTGTTCATAAATAGCTTCCCCAATACAGACTGATCACAGGAAGTGCTAATAGATTTTTGAAAGTGCGAGTAGAACCATTTTGCTTCGGCGTTACTCGGTTACAAAATTACCAAGCGAATATCCGGAAATCGACGATGACTCCTTCAGAAGTTAAATGTTGTAAAGACTAGAAGGAAAATTATAGTATATGTCCGTTGACTTCACAAATAATTAACACTAAAGACTTGATTATAATTTACGTGATTTGCAGACTTTCTATAGTCCAGGAACATTTGATCTCAGCTGACATTGTGGGTTTTGTAGTTGTTTATGCTCATTCCGGGAAAACTTCCTGCCATGCAGGGCATCGCGTGTAGTATCTGGACCGAATATTTTCTGGGGCTGTACTGAAGCACTATACTGGACTTAGTTCTGAAGATATTCAGGCGGGTTTTATTGTAGTTTATCATGGTATATCCACTCATACTATCGATCGACCGAAAATGAAAGCATATACCGGTGTAAAATTTCGACAATTAGGATCTTCGAAAATTCGGTAAATATATGTTTTACATAATTAGATACAGGAAAGATATGTTAGTTTATACAGACAAATATATACGATCGGTAACCGGATAGTTAGATATTATTTTATACAATCCGTTGGCCCGCGTGTTAATCGGCAGTTAGCGGGGTGCCATAATTCGTTTAATTTCCACACCTGTGATGTGAAATAAAATAATTTTGGCCCACTTTTCATCGCGGAAAAGCATAAATTTTGAAGAAATATGACAAAAGCATCCTCTTTCTGGCACCCCAGGTGGCCGCCATCTTGAATTTATCCATGATTTTCTGCTCGAGGAGTCATCCAAATTGGTTAAAAATGACCCCAATATGATAACCTATAAAGTCAAGGAGATTCAACTCTTCATTTTTTGTCGTTCCGGAGATAGCGCAAAAAGTTTGGTAGGGGGATCATTTCGCCCCTCCCCCCTCCCGGCCAGACAGGGTTAAAGATCTCACAGTAAATACAGACTCCTTGAGAAAGACCTGTGCTGTTGGGTGGATGCAAACATATATAAGGTCAATGGGTTCTTAATAGTAGCTATAGTTTTAGCTTCAGATGCCAGGGGCGTTATACGAACCAATGCGAGAAACACGTATCCATGTATGGAGTTGTAATATTGTACATGATGGGGGAATGCTAAACAGTTAACCTTGAATAGTTAGATCAACTCAGACCGTTACACTGAGACTATGGGTTGTGCAATTATACATATTTAGCTGGAAGGCCATGGGAAAGTCGTAGACGTTCAATGTGCCGCCGTGTTGGAACTGTTAATATGGTCCTGGGTCCACAGTTGCGAAACATTTTTTTTCATAACGCTATCGGTAACACCATACAGACATGTACGATACAATGTGATGTGTCAATAAAAGCCAATAAAAGTTACTGGCCAACATAACTGGTCAACCGTTTCGGGTAGATTTCAGTATATTCTTGATCTGCCATTGAGCATGTGATAGCAATAAAATTCCGAATCATTGAAACGTCTGTCTTACTTTGTATCGTGTCTGAAAACGATCATCCGTTACATTTTTATCCACCAAAAGATACGAAATATGAATTCCAGATAGGGTTCTTGCTCTAAAGGAATTGACTAATATTCATTTCAAAACTCTTCGCCATTCAAAACCCGTGGTACTGTTCGACTGGGCGTGCATGCATGCGTTTTCTGGTGGGGAGACCTTCATATGCAGCTGGTACTTTCTTCTTCGTTCGTTAACATTGAGTAATCGAAGCTTTGCTATGTACCAATTCTCGATGTGGAATTTTATATGAGCCAAGACTTTATTTTCAGCATTTGGGATAAAAAAAAAATTTACTCTGAGCTGATACAATCTTCCATTCGTACTATCTATTTATCTACTGTCAGTAGTCGTAAAACCGCTGAGAAAAACTTACATGTTGATATGCCCAGTATGATCCGAAAACCCTCGAAATTTACATTTGTTATGACATTACAGACATGTTTATCTTATAATTGCGTAATACCTGATAACCATCTTTATTCTGCGTTTATCAAGGAGAACTATTGTTCAGGAAAAAACAAAGCTCCAGTAAAGGATGTGTACACAGTCAGATAATGGAAACAGGACATGATGTGGGTTGAACGGCGTTATTGCATGTATAGTAAATGTCA
Organism: Hanleya hanleyi; assembly: GCA_036873755.1. Taxonomy (NCBI): domain Eukaryota; kingdom Metazoa; phylum Mollusca; class Polyplacophora; order Lepidopleurida; family Hanleyidae; genus Hanleya; species Hanleya hanleyi. The sequence goes on from JAVTVY010032258.1 coordinate 70,129, forward strand.
TAACACCTATATTTATCAGGTTTGACAACTCATTTATTAACCGAGTTGACTAATTCAACCTCTTGGTTGATTTTTGATGGAGATCTACGTTTCGTCGTCATCAGATTATGATAAAACAAAATTTGTAAATCTTATCAGAATAAAATACTACCGGCTCGCTTCAAATATATCTGCCTTAACGTTGTGGTTGGTCTGGAATAAAATTGCCAAACGCACTGAGGCTCTTTCACAATGGTATTTCAGAAGCTAGGTAGACTGGATTAAAGATCTGTTACAGCAATTTCTTTCTGCAATCCACTTTATCAAGGAGTTCGTCGCTCGAGTTTGGAGAAAGTAGTTGTTATCCATAAAAGAATTAGACAATATAGCGAAAGGCGAAGCGGATATCTAAATCGATGCGAACATTGCTAGTCCAATCCGTGTAGAGCACGTAGTGTATCATGTTCTCTTCTCTCCCACTTCGATTTTCCTTTCAGGGATGACGCAATATGTCTCGCCTTCGGGTATTAACAGACCAGACCATTACTAGGATCATTCTTCCAAGAATATCGCACGATGAACAAACGTAATAATGATATAATATTTATGTACAATGTGTACGTATATCTGTATACTTTGTGTCGAAATTAGATGTTAGCTATGCTAGCAGTTGTTGTGATTTAGCTGTCTCGAATGAGCCATTTTTAGGCCGCCGTGGGTCATTTTGACATCTCTTAATCGATAATTGCTTCTCTGCCCACCCAAACCTGTCTGGCATGCTGAGTCGATTAACGTTATGAAATATATTGTACAGAGAGATTATGTTATTTTCCGAACAAAGTGACAATGATTTATAGTCACCATGCGAAGACGAGAACATGTGTAAAGCAGTGATATATGAATTTCGCTTAATCCTACCAGGATCATCAAAGTTACATTATGTCAGTTTACTAAGTTTTAGATCGATGTGAGATCAGATATTTGTGTATTGGGAGCAACGAGGTTTAGTGGCTTTTCATCTCTTATTCCCATCAGAAGCGGATTGGTTTGTTTGCTCTTTGCATTAGATATTGCTTGGCCGTGGGCAATCACAGGTCTACCTTTCAATTTAAGTTGACGAAAGCCAAGGAATAATAATGTGCATTATAAAAGATATTAGAATCAAAGATAACTCATTCTGTCGCAGGTAGATTGGTGGCATTATAAGTCGAAAGATTATGGAATTTTAAGACTGAATCTGCACGGATCTTACAAGTTTATTTTGTCGACCGATGTCAGGACCTCGACCACATTGGTCGGTGCGTTGGTAAAAAATAGAAACTTTAGCGACGCAGATTGTTTCTTGAGTATTTCTTTCGACGGTTTGTGAATCTCTGAATGATTACCTGTTTTTTTTGTTGCTTTGGTCGACAATCTACCTGTATTGGAATTCGAATAGTGTACCATTTCAGATGAACTTTCATTGATCTATACAAATTCCTGGGAACGTCGATGTGACTGAAAAGCGAGTTTTTCTCAGAATCTATCTATGGAAATCTTTTCCAGTTTCAAAAAATACTTGTCATCGCATTGTGGTCAGTCGATTTTCCTTGTTATCCTGCGTTTCCACGTCGAACATAACTTATTGGCGTAAACTACTCACAAATTTGGGTTGCGAAGAAATCCGGCTGTTTTTCATGAACGCAGTTTCCGGTCGCTTCAGGTGTATCGTGTGAACACCCTTGGTCGTCAACACACGACCTATCTCCACCCACAAGTGATCCTTGGACTTCAAATTTATGGACATTTGATGATGGGCTATAGTTGTTTACATAAATAATTGAAGGAAACGCAGTTGCATTGATTTTCTACCTTTTATACTAGTCCCTAATGCATCGTGTATGCATTCGTGAAACGCGCTCCAGTGGCATTTCATTGAAAGAGCAGATTAGCTTATCAGAAGAACTTTATTACGGTCTGCACTTTCAAGCAACCAACTCTTTATCACAACTGTCTTTCGTGTTTGCGGTTGTTTCTACACCTTCAGGGCACGTGTGGCGAGCTTACCCCTACCGGCCCTGGCGGGGCCTTTATGTCCCCTATCAAACTTTCTGTGCTATCCCTTGAACGACAAAAAAATTGAGAGCTGACATTCCATAACTTTTAGTTTATCACCTTGGGATATTTTAAAACCTATTTGCATAACCCACCGAGCAGAGGATTATCGGTAAATCCAAAATGGAGGCCAGAAAGTGATGTTTTCGTAATTTTTTTCTCCAAAATTACTGATTTTCCGTGAGAAAACTGGACAATTTTATTTCACTTCAGGTTGTTATTTTCTAATTTTTTATTTAGTTTTTACGAAGAAAACACATAAATAAAAAATTCGAAAAATCCGACCGAAAACCGACCAATGTCTTTCTTGAAAATGACGTCACTATGACGTCATCAAAGCGGGCATTTTGGATTTTTTTTTGCATTTTCTGATAGACCTTGACCCAGGTGTATGGTTTTGTAAATTTTGGGGGAAGGGGCGAAATCCCCTTCCAGGCCTGGACGGGTCCCAAAAAGCCCAGGCCAGATAGAGTTAAACCTTAATACCACATTTGGGGGAAGAGAATCTGAGCTCAACAAAAACATGCTGAAACCACCGATCAGAATCCAGACAATGCCAATGCGAGACCGACAGGAAATGTTGTGTTCACGTCGTCTATACTCGCATCCTCTTTTCACCGGAGCTTGTGGTGTTGCTAGGCTGCCCGGGTGACAATTTGGTCAAAAATCGCTTGATTTAAACCCCAGAGAAGAAATATCCGAGGAGCCTTGCCGTTTATTTATGACAAAAGAGATGATTACAATTTCAACATCGTAAACTATCCCTTTCTGGACAGTAATATTCCAGTGGGACCTGCATATGGCGTATACCTATCTCGCCTAGTAGCATTTGCTAGATCCAGTATTAAATGTGACGATTTTAATCAACGTCACAAAACATTGTTGCAGAAACTTATAAAACAGGGCTATACCACCAAGCGCCTCCACTCAAAGTTTCTCAAATGTGGCGATAGATATCGCATGCTGATAGCAAAATACGAGCGTAGCGTGCAAGATCTATGACGCTACGTTTCGTAACTTGTGTCTAATTCTGCTTAACCCGGGGCTAGGGGCCGTATGAACCTATGTATTTCAAGATCTTCATGGTGCTCATATGAACAGGCACAATCAAAGCGTGACTGAGATACATCATTCTCCAGATAACGACTTTACAACGATTATTATGGTTTAAGAATACTGATCAGCGATACGGATTTTATATTTTTGGAACATCATGATGTCTTGTCGGCATCATTGAAAACTGTTGACCGCTTCTCTCTTGCAGGAAACTAGCCTATGTTCTTGTATACTATGATTGTCTTTTTGAATTTGGTGCTAATACTGTTATATGGATATGGAATAGGTCTTTGGATTATGGACGCGAATATTATTTAATGGACGACGGCTGAATTATGAATGACGGACCAGACGCTTGTATTCACACTATTCACCAAGAGCAATGTGAAGCTACTTTACGACAGAATGAGACCATTCGTGACTTTTGAGATACAAAACCCTGCGACAAGGATACCGTGGCATTTTACTCCAACAAGTGACATCCAAGGCAGAAAACCAGCATAGCAAAACAATAATTGACTACGATGTGGTTCTCAGTTCGAAATGTTTACCAGTGTCATTTCATCAGCAGGGGGCTTCATGCTTCATTCACAATGGCGTTTCCAGGAATTTACGTAGATGCAATCGTTCGGAGAAATACTAAAGAATCAATCTGATTCGCCTGAACTACACTGCTCTGTCAAAATTTCGAATCTTTTGCCTATGCACCAACCATTGTGAAGTCTAAGCCATGGTGTGATCAGAATTGTGATCATTATGCATACTTGCCCACTTGCATCGATCTAAACACTGAGTATACATTTAGTAATCTAATCTGGCGAACTTGACGTTCTTTTCACGATTTCTCTTGGGTAGGACGGGCCATAATTTTCTCTGTTTTCTTTGCATTATTTATGAAATCATCTGAACGTTTTCTATATTTTCAGTGAATTTTCTCTTTTTTGTTGCGATTTCTTGCGATTTTAGCGATTTTCTGATGAACCACAAAGAACATCGATGTTGAAACGTAGAAAAATAAAATAAATAAAAAATTGGGAAGAAAACCAAAAACTTTTTTGTCAAATGCAAAACAAGACGCTGAAAGTATTCAACGATGGAAATCCGCAGTGGATATATTTTCAGCGCGGTGTAAATTTTACACTACAGTGAAAGTTATTTACACCAAGGCGAAATATTTAAACCTCGGTGAAAATTGTTTTCCAACAGTTCAACGTTTTCACAGCAATTTCTCGTTCTTCTCCCTTCTTTCCCGACATTTGTGTTGGGTTTTTGGACGACCTCGGACATTACAGGTTAGTTTTTCTGGGTATTCTTGCATTAACCAGGTTTACCCCAAGTTGATGCGTTTACTCCATCGAACGTCAAGGGTGCTCATCCATTAACATCAGATGAGTTGTTTGAGCTGATATGTCATCACAGCTCCTGAGCTAGCGTATCTAATTCCGTTTTAGCCGGTGCTAGGGGCCGTGTGGATACTGCACAGTCTTCACATGAACAGTTGCATTAAAAGCGCGGCTAAGATACTAAGGCTACGTCCGAGAATCCGCCGTATTCTCGGGTATGAATGTTAGGTGCGGAGGGATGCTTTCCTGCAAAGTCATGTGGTTGTTATTTAGTCGCCAGACGTCGTCAATTTTTCCCACCTCTTGCATATCGCTCCAATTCCGTATATGCATATAGGTTTTTAGTGTGGTTTTCTTGATATATCCTATTCTTTCATACAACGAATGTCGGATCGGACGCTTGCTATCAAAACGAGTTTCAAATCGAACGAAAATTAGAAGCGAATAGCAACAAGTGAGAAATGACTACATTGTAGTCAAAACCTGCGGCAGTGGCAATAATACAGTGAAAGACATATCAGCGGAGGTAGTGGTAATTGTAGAAAAAAGCGCCATCTGCCAGTGTGTTTGTGCCAAGGGAAGTAATTTTCAACTTGTAACCCACAATTGTAGAGATTACGTAATAGCTCTGATACCATATATATATATTCACTTTCCCCATTCAAAATCCGACCATTTTGACTCGGCCGTGCCGTCTATATTGAATTGACAGACGAACTCCACCATGATCGCTTTGGCAATGTTTTGGTACAAGTATCGCGTATGCCAAGTTTCAAAATTCGGTTCAGTCGTTACTTTTTGCAAATCAAAAAGGTTTTCAAATATTTGGAAATCCAAACAAATTTCGAGGATTTAGTCATAGCGCGAAAATCTGCGCTCTTCAATCTCCCTTCTCGCTTAATTTGTCGATAAAAATGAAAAATTTATATTTTCTTCAAAGTTATTTTTCAATAAATTTAGTATCAGGTCTATCACTTCGATCTGTGAAACTACGGAATGGGATTTAAGGCTTTATCGAACTGTCTACTGAACTAATGACACTTTTTCACTATTCAAATTGAGGCCTGTTACAGTCTTGATATTCGATTAAAATAATTAATTAGGTTTCTGCATTTACGTTCGTTATCATATGCGAACTAAATTCCTTGCCACGTACTCTTTTCCGCGCAGCAAGTCAGTACCAAGACATGGTTTGCTTCTTCTATATAAATGATTAACTATTTCATTCTTAGGAAATATCATGACATGTTCGGCCAAGCCTTTTCGAAGGTTGCTAATTTTATTAATTTCTTTTCTTTAAAATCAAATTCTGCAAACAAGAAACATTTCTAGTCAGTATCTATGGATATCTTCCTATACTCAATTCGCGAATACTTTTGGCACTAAGTCATTCCGAAGGTGATTCAAGTGCGAAGTTTCGGGGCTAGTTCACTAAACAAGGTCTGTGTGTAAGAGAATGATGTCGAATTCTCGTTATTATCTTTTGATACATCAAATTGTTGCATTCGCGAAAATGACTGCCAAGTTAAAATCAATGCGAAAGGTATCTAAGTATCAAAATCAAATTCAAATACCCCTCCAGGAAAACAAAGGCCCTAGTTTTTGGCCACGAGGTTAACTAGATCGTTTTTATGGTCAGTATCTGCTATATATGACGTAATTCCATTCGTAAAACTGATTGACAAAGTAACGTAAATTTGTATAGAACCAGTACATTCTAGCAGAAATGGGCTCCGACTTGAGAGAATGATGTCAAATGCAATATGTTTCTGCGCATTGTCTGCTGATACACATAAGTATTGAATTTACGGAAGTGATTAATGCTATTCTAAAGGGATTCTGAGTGCGGAAGAGGAAGGGATACCATCAATACCAGCGAATCAAGGCCGTGGCTTGCGAGAATGAGGATAGAGAGGCTGTGTTTCGAAAGAGAATCATTTAAAATAGCTATTTGCCAAATGGCATGCTTGTAACCGAAAGTGCACAATATAACTGCACGACTGTGAGGTATTGTTCGCGCACAGGGGTGTCTAACTCATTAAATACTACATAGTCATTTCTGTCCCTTCGAAGTGGGCTACCATTTGAAATTGTCCGGTAATGAGTGAGTCCATCTGAATCCTTTCGTCGGCAAAATAAGCATTCAAGATTCAAGATTTTATTGTACAAACACCAGTCAAAGGCAGAGTACAAGATTTTAAGAGGAATACAACAAGAGAAACAATGGAACAGTGACATAAATACTAATATTTATATATATGTTATATCTGAGAGATATGTTATATCTGAGTGTTACCGTTGATATTAGAACCTTGATTTTTGACATGAAGGTGCATTAGGGGACTGTTACCAGCATGTTTCGAGCTGACCTACTTTTGATGAAAATTTCTGAAAATCACTGGTGAATCTAACTTGAGCCGTGCCCATCTTAATATAGGCAGAATTTCAACTGGGGGTCCAAGAGTTCAGCGTGCGTCAGAGTCCTAATGCCTACCCTACTTCTTATGTCCTGTGACGTTATTCACACTGGGCATGAAGGTGCATTAGGGGACTGTTGCCAGCATGTTTCGAGCTGACCTACTTTTGATGAAAATTTCTGGTGATTTTTGATTAAAATCACTGGTGATTCTAACTTGGGCCGTGCCCCTCTTAATATTGGCAGGATTTCAACTGGGGGTACAAGAGTTCAGTGCGTGTGGGAGTCCTAATGCCTACCCTACTTCGTAGGTCCTTTGACGTTATTCACACTATTCTCATGTATAATAAATCCAATCCGGAAATTAACGAAGCAATAATTCAATCCACCGAATATAGTTGCAAATGAATTCAAACGCGCTTGAAGACAGTGTTGTCATGTGAGATCGGAGATTGAAAAGAAAAGTGTGGCAGAGATCACACTCTCTTAGCGCATGCGCATTTCAAAAAGTCACAAGAACAACAACAAGAACAACAACAACAACAACGCGAGCCTCCCGTAGACCTGCGTGCCGCAGGTAAAAAAAGAGAGTTTCAGAACACATTGAACATACACATGTTTCCTATGGACAACCGCTCTTGGGTGATGTTCTAGTTTTCTTCGAAGAGATCTCAGTTTGTAGTGTGTGTGCCTATTCCAAATGAATTTCTGATATTACGGTTCTTACAACAGCGTTACCTTTCAGCATTAGCATATTACTTTTAGAATGACAAAGGATTTCGAATGTTCATTCCTTCGCAACAAAGAATTTATTCGGCAGTGTGCTGCTCTTGTCCATTATTGCGATTCTTAATCGAGCGTCGTCTTTCAACAGAAGCCGTTGTCTCTTGTTGTCGAATGTTTAGTCCCATCCAAGTCATGTTCATTTCCACTGCAATCGTCCATGGAGTTGATGAGACAATAAAACGCTTACATCAACCAGAACGGCATGTAGCGCGACATCAAATTTACCTCTTCTACCTTTTCAAAGAATAAGTGTATGGCGGTATGATTGCTGTGTGTCGAGCCGCAATCAGCTGACCCAAAAGCAAATTTACTCGAAGATTAGTGCGTTTTATAGCATTCAGTTGTCTGTTGAAATACATTTGCAGTGTGGAACGGGAACGATGCAATGCATCCTTGAAATGAACATTCGACGATGTGTCTAAAAGTCAGCGGCCATCGCTGAAAGCCCATATTGTGAATGTTTGTGTTACATGTAGTACCGTAGACCAGTAAATTAGTGGTTCTTCTTTCCAAACCAAAATCGCCTATTGTATAATAATTTTTACTAACCAATTTCTATAGCGACCTCATGCAAAATGGCAAAAAGGATAATTCTTTACAGTTTAAAACAATTGCAACCAATATTTTTTTATCCCGAGTATAGAAACAATTCATCACAACACATTATATACCGGTTATATATAACTATACTATGAAATAGAATTGTCTTTACTAAATATCATGGAATGAGTACAACTTACCTCTCCTTCCTATTGATAAAATATATTATATATGCCCTTGGTGTATTCAATATGGAATGAGCTATCCTTCTCGGTACATGGACAATATACAAGATATCTCCTCTATTTTGCACATTTTGAAGGCAAGGATGAGCCGAGATGCAGTGCATATAACCAGATACTGAATTTAATTGATTTTAGAACCGAACGCAGTTAACGTTATCGTTGGTCGAATCAACCAGGGCTGGTCGAATAGTTGTTCATTGCAATTTTTCGCATGACGAGGAGGCCAGACAAGGATGTGGAATCTATAACACAACGCTTTTCTGTCCGGGTCGCTATATAACACCACAACAACTGTAGTCGCCATACGTTAAACACGGTCTTGTCTCCACATTTCGTGTAACATGCAGACTCACACGCCCATCAATGGGAGCATATAATTGCATGATTGTTGGGTTTTACTACTCACAATCTCGTGAACCAAAAGTCCTTTGCAAGGTTAGACTTCCAAAGTCCACTGTAATGGATAAGAGCAGAATACTGCCGAAATTTTTTCTTATTGCGATGGAAAGAACATTCGAAATCCTTTGATTTCTCTGATATCGATGAATATTTGGTTATCGTTTATTAAACCGTCTGGACAGCAGGCTTGATAAGATTTCTAACTGTTATGCACTAAGAGGAATAATTCCAAGAAAATACATGTTGTACATATGGACAAAGTCACATCTCGTTAACCCTATCTGGTCAGGGAAATTTGAAACCTGCTCAGACGGTTGGGGGGAGGGGGGGGGGGGAAACTTGAGGCGAAATGACCCTCCCCAGTCCTGAGCATATATTTATATGTTCAGGGTTGCGCATATACATTTTCTTACCCCTGGGGCTAGGGGAGCTGATTCTACCAACAATATATCTTGGAATCCAGGTTTACCAGAAAATGTAAAAAAATATATATATATACAATGGACACACATGTGAGGCCATATTCGCAATATGCATCTTGCTATTTTCCCGCATGAACTACATAATAAATTATAAGATAATATTGGGCACCTTTATGGAAAAAAAAAGTAAAAATTATTAAGAAAAATTACGAAAACGCAACTTTCAGTAACACCGTCATTTGTAATTTATCCACGATTCTCTGCTCGGAAAGATATACAAACAGGCTCAAAATTATCCCAATAAGGTATGCTATAAAGTCCCGGAGCCAGCTCTTGATCTTTCGCCGTTTCGGTATAGCATGTTCGGAAGAGGACGATGCATAATCCCTTCACGCGCCTGTCTGATATGGTTATTGTATATGACCCTATAGCTTACCTCGCAGCTAACATCGTTATTCTGATAATATTCTGTTTGCAAATACTGGAAATGGATAAAACTATATATATATCGAAAGTACTTTACTCGTGATTTCTGTAACTGACACCAAGTCAATCGGAAGGTTATATATCTGTGGCGATGATTTTATGTCACATAAAATTGATCAGTGGTTATCAGAAATACAAACAGCACGTAACCTGACACTGGTTTTCCCGCGCTCTCGTCCAACTGTCAACATATTTTCCTATTTTTAAAGAAAATACAATCTCGGGCAACAAGAGTAAATACATTATAGAGTATTCCTCTTTAGTGACAAGGTATACAAACAGTGCCCTGGTCATTCTGATGTACGAATGGACTGACGCGACAACCTTAATGTGTTACCTGATAGTTTTGCTAACCCTGGATTAGAATTTGTCGATCACAGCTCATTACTGAACTTTCCGCACGACAAGCTTAGCAAACATCTGAATGCATTAAACGCTATAGCATTTTGGATCAACACAAAGGCATTAAGTTTGAAATATTTGTTAGAATGTAATATGTGGTTCACTGTTGCGTTTCAGAATTCATCGAGAAGGTGAAGCCATCAGGATCAAAATCCAAAATTATCTTATAAGAATCGGAAATTGTTATTTCGTGACCTCTGATCATGTGCCCCCTGATTCCTAGCCATGCGGCGTAATATGATCTCAAAGATTTATCCATTATTACCTTGTGATGAAAAAAATGTCCTGGTGATTAGTGTCCATTTTCATGTCATTTTCTATTGCAACCAAGGACGGACACTTGCCCCCAGTGTGCAGAAAAGTGTCCTAGCTGGGTTAGGAGATAGAACCCAGACACTTAGCCACGGGACATTCTTAGCATCCACAAGTTTTGCTCTAGGATTTATCAGAAATTAGGAACCAATCAACGATGGTAGAATAAAGATCAATTATAAGTGATTTATTCTTCTCGGCTGGTTCACCTCGGCAGAGATTTAATGCTTTAGTCGACCCAGACACTCGCGATTTGTATCCAAGAATATGATCGAAAGCCTTACAAATACATGTTACACCAACTAAAAGCACAATTTTATCAACTGAACCAAAATATAGATCAGCACCGTCATGATAGCGATACAATTTCGTGATACGTGTACCAACCGTTATATCAGTTTTTTTGCGCAGTATTTCTTCAATTCTACTTAGACCTTCGATTCGTCGTTTGGCGACACCATTGTCAGCAAACCATTCCCTCCTTCATAATAGTAGATCTAGCTCTCCAAAAAGGTTACACTGGTAACAAAAACGCGTGGTAACATACATCGGTGTTCATCTACATCAAGTATTAACGTATGGGAATATATATATCTTTTATAGCTTCAGGATTGCTACAGTATAATAACTCAAAACGAATTGCAGTTTTTATTCAGAAAGTTAGAAAGAAGAGCCTGTTTTTAATCAAAGATATTTCTTACGAATTATCAACTTTATTTTCTATTTTAAGGTATTTTCTGAGCTACGCATTTTAATTTCCACTGAGATGAAGAAAAGTAGAAAAAAATTCACGATAGAAGTTCAATTCTTCAAACCATATAAAATAAGCAAACGAGAAATAACCCGGCTATAATCATGAAAACCTTGTTCTCAGGGGGAATGCCATCGGCCATTAATTTCACGCGATAATGTTTCCTAATTGAATTGCAATGCAATCTACATAGATTGGACACTGTTCGTTATTACTAAAAATACAAATATAACGGTATATATCTGGACATAGGGGAGTTTCATTCGGGATCCCCAGAAGGTACACACAAAAAATCCTCTCAAGGCTATGTTTCGTTTGTATCGATTTCGAAAAAAATGTGTCCTCAATCTTCAAAGAACAAATACATCGCGTCCTACGACATTGGAACATATTACATGTAGACTGATTCTCTTCAGGAGTAAGATTTGAAACCAATATACACCCATTATTTGCATAGTTCTTATGGCTGTAATCGTTGATAATAATTTGTTAACAACAAGCTATCAACCTGTCGCGAAGAGCTAGGACTGCAGGAGGAAGCTGAAGTCAAGTTAGTTATCTTAAGGCGAACTGCATCCGTAGAAAACCATGTTGTTTGCGTCTTGCTTCACCTGTGATCATTAAAACAGTCCACACAATCCCCAATATCTGTTCGAACTGTGGTACATCTCTAGCCGAATACACGAATCGATGAAAGCAAAGATATCGTCTAACCCATTCACATTCTCTCTCTAACAAAAAAATCGCTAAAATCACTGTAGAAAATTGACAAGATTCGGACATTTAGAAATTTCATTTGTCAATACCTTCATTAGATCCCTACGCGTCTAGACATAAATTGCCTGTTTCGTTTGGTCGTTATCATATCCTGAAGATATAGGTTTATTAATTTGTAGCTATAATTAAGCTGAGTTTCAGCTCCAAGATGGAGTAATTTACCTTCTCTGTAATATCTGCTTTCTTTCACGATGCCAATTTGATAGCCTGACTTTAAAAATCAATCACAAGTCTGGTTTATTACGACCATCGTACACTATAGACGACAAACGTCAATTACGTGAAAACCATTTACCGGCGCTGACGTAAAACTCGATGTAAAGACTTTAGTAATCATACTTCAAAATCCCGCTTTGTATTAAAGACAGTATTCAAAAATCATTTTCTGGTCGCTGGTACACATCATAAAACACGGAAGAGTGAATAATAAAACAATGTGCGTGCATGATACGAATTTGTTGAGATGGATTATCCGACAAACGTCAGACAGAAGAGAGATTTCTATAGAAAAGATTGAATAGATGCTGTATGTTCCAGTGGTCCGGTGACAAAAATCCATTATATCATTGTTCAAGCATAATAAAAAAATCTCTGATGTTCAGCAAAATACCATTCTCCAACCGTATGATTTTCTGCAAAAAAACAAAGCACAGCGCGAATACGGACACAGCAGACATTCTTCTAATGTCACACGTTTGTTCCGTTATGAATTCTACAGATGAACCCTTTCATTCAGATAACAGACGCAAACATGAAGTGGATAACCAAAGATTGTTCGTGATATGCATTTGATATGGATTGAGTTTCGGACAGACGTCAGGCGACGTTGGTTATCGACAGTTTCTCACATCAATATCCAACAAATTCTAAGACTACTTCCATAACAAATCTACTACAATTTTTGTGCCATTGTATTCCACCAGTGGTGTATCTGTCTCAGCGCCTAAATATAAGTATAAACTCGAACGATTTAACCCTGTCTGGCCTGGGCGATTTGGGGTGTATCGCAGGCCTGGCGGAAAGTGCCTCCCCCCTATATATTTTCTCTACCACTAAGGCTAGAGCGCTGAAACTTACCACACAGTATCTTGGGTTCAAGCTCTATCGGGAAATGTAAAAAAATTCAAGATGGCCGCCATGATGATGTCACAGTGACGTCATCTTCTCGAAAGCCATTTTTCAGCCTTTTTGGGGTCGATTTTTCGAAGTTTTCATTTTTCCGATTTTTCTCTCGAAAAAATCAAATAAAATACAGAATAATTAGTTTTGCATAAATAAAATACTTTCAGGGCCTTTTAGGCAAGGAAAATGTGAAGACATGGAGCGAAAAGATTGAAAAACACGACTTTCGCGGATACCACATGGACGCCATTTTGAATTTACCCATGATCCTCTTCTTGGGGGTATGTGAAAATAGGCTAAAAATGACCCCAATAAGATAAGCTTAAAAGTCACCAAGTTTCAGCCTCCTCGGTTTCGGAGCAGCAGAGAAACGTTCACTAGGGGGGCACTTTCCGCCTTTCCCGCTTCCCTTATATGTGTTGTAATTCACGCTGACAATCTCTGTCACTGTCTGGTGAAGTCTAAGCCATGTTGTGATGAGAATTGTGATCATTATGCATGCTTGCCTACTTGCATTGATCTAAACACTGAGTATATATATAGTAATCTAATCTGGCGAACTTAACGTTCTTTTCGCAATTGATCTTGGGTAGGACCGGGTGGGTCATAATTTTCTCTGTTTTCTTCGCATTATTTATTAAATCATCTGAATGTTTCCTATATTTTCAGTGAATTTTCTCTTTTTGTTGCAATGGGTTTTGTATTTTCTTGCGATTTTAACCATTTTCTGATGAACCACAAAGAACATCGATGTCGAAACGTAGAAAAATAATAAAAAATAAAAAACTGGGATGAAAACCAAAAACATTTTTATCAAAAATGCAAAAAAAGGTGCTGAAAGCATTGAACGGTGGAGATCCGCAGTGGAAATATTTTCAGCGCGGTGTAAATTTTACACTGCAGTGAAAGTTATTTACACCAAGGCGAAATATTAAAAACCCTTGTGAAAATTTTTGCCGCGTTTTCCAACAGTTCAACGTTTTTACAACAATTTCTCTTTCTTCTCCCTTCTTTCCCAACATTTTTCTTCGATTTTCCGTATATTCACATAGGTTCTTAGTGTGTTTTTCTTGATATATACTATTCTTTTATATAATGAATGTCGGAGCTGACGCTTGCTATCAAAACGATTTTCAAATCGAAAGAAAATTAAGAGCGAGTAGCAAAAGAGTTTAAGAACACATTGAACATTAGGGAAAAATACTCTTGTTCCCTATGGACAACCGCTCTTGGGTGATGTTCGAGTTTTCTTCGGAGAGATCTCTGTTTGTAGCGTGTATGACTATTCCAGATTTATTTCTGATACTACGGTTCTTACAACAGCGTTAACTTTCAACATTAGCATATTAGCATTAGAGTGACAAAGGATTTCGAATGTTCATTCCATCGCAACAAAGAATTTGTTAGGCAGTAGGTTACTCTTTTTCATTATTGCGATTCTTAATAGAGCGTCCTCTTTCAACAGAAGCCGTTGTCTTTTGTTATCGAATGTTTAGTCCCATCCAAGTCATGTTGATTTCCACTGCAATCGTCCATGGAGTTGATGAGGCAATGAAACGTTTACATCAACCAGAACGGCATGTAGCGCGACGTCAAATTTACCTCGTCTACCTTTTCAAAGAATAAGCGTATGGCGGTATGAATGCTGTCTGTCGAGCCGCAATCAGCTGACCCAAAAGCAAATTTACTCGAAGATTAGTGCGTTTTATAGCATTCAGTTGTCTGTTGAAATACATTTGCAGCGTGGAACGGGAACGATGCAATGCATCCTTGAAAATGAACATTCGACGATGTGTCTAAAAGTCAACGGCTATCGTTGAAAGCCCACATTGCGAATGTTTGTTTTACATGCAGTACCGTAGACCATTAAATTACTTCTTTCCAAACCAAAGCCACCAGTAAAATAATAATTTTCCGTCTTTTACTAACCAATTAGTATAGCGACCTCAAAGGATCATGAAAAATGGCAAAAAGGACAATTCTGTACAGTTTAAAACAATTGCAACCAATATTTTTTTTATCCCGAGTATAGAAACAATTCATCACTACAGATTATATACCGGCTATATATAACTATACTTTGAAATAGAATTGTCTTTACTAAATGTTACCTCTCCTTCCAATTGATAAAATATATTATATATGCCCTTGGTATATTTAGTATGAAATGAGCTATCCTCCTCGTTACATGGACAATATACCAGATATCTCCTCTATTTTGCACATTTTCAAGGCAAGGATGAGCCGAGATGCAGTGCATATAAACAGATACAGAATTTAATTGATTTTAGAATCGAAAGCAGTTAACGTTATCGCCGGTTGAGTCAACCAGAGCTGATCGAACAGTTGTTCATTGCAATTTTTCACATGACGAGGAGGCCAGACAAGGATGTGGAATCTATAACACAACGTTTTTCTCTCCGGATCGCTATATAACACCACAACAACTGTATACAACTCGCCATACGTTAACCATGGTCTGTCTTCACATTTCGTGTAACATGCAGACTCACACGCCCATAAATGGGAGCATTTAATTGCATGGTTGTTGTGTTTTACTACCCACAATCTCGTGAACCAAAAGTCCTTTCCAAGGTTAGCTATCAATGCGACCGTTCCGCTGTGTGCATTCACCAAGAAGTCTACTGTAATGGATAAGAGCAGCATACTGCCGAAAAAGTTATTTATTGCGATGGAAAGAACATTCGAAATCCTTCGTCTTTCTAAAAGTAATATGTTATTGTTGAAAGTTAACGCTGTTGTAAGAACCGTAATATTACCTTGTATGAAATTGCTTTTCCGTATACTGTCACGATGTATAGCCTACATTTGTGAACTCGAATACTGGAAGACTCAAGCCAATCAAGAATGATAGCTAATATCTCCCACTGATTCGCGGTCGATTAGACATTAAGTCTATTCTCATCAACGTCAGGATATCATATAAACCAAGTGCCGTACCCTTACGTTAGAACGATTTCGAAGACTAATTATCTCACAAAAGGCTTCTTGGCCATAGACTGCTGCAGTTAATTAGAGGACTGTTGTATGGGACATGTAGTGTTGTTTGGGTGACATGCTGACGACAAAGCAAATCAGTTTAACATTCTTCTGTATCTTCAGCGCCGTAACACTGAGTTGCGGGGGGGGGGGGGGGGCCCTCGGTGGCCGAGTGGTCTAAGGCGCTTCGCTGGTGACCGCTAGCCTCACACCGCTGAACCGGCAGGGGTTCGAGCCCAGTTGGTCCATGTGTGAAAGTTTGTCAGTTACTTGCCGAAGGGCGGTGGTTCTCTCCGGGTACTCCGGCTTCCTCCACCAACCAAACTGACTGTCACCATATGAGTGAAACAAACTTGAGTGTGACATTAAGCCAAATTCCCTCCCTCCCTCCTGAGCTGCGGGGAAGGGGCATGCATGACAGGCAAAAAGCGGCCGTTGTTCACGTAGAATTTTCGCCTCGACTATCTAAAGCCTTTCTCACTATCAGCATCAATTTCAATTCTGACAACTGACACGAACAAAGTTGAATTCTTGCAATTAACATATATGATGCATGTCAGCAAGACCTGATGCGTCGAACTGAACTGAAGACAAATGATTGTACAGCTGGGGAGGATGAACCACGGATGAAATTCTCAGTCGACACAAATGTCGAATCCCGCTATCTGTATTCAAGGAAACATTTGGAGATCTGATTGAGGAAATAGGAACCACTGCTTCGTTTAATAAATATTGTGCACATTAATAGGCAGATCTCTATGCAAATCTTTCTTGCTTCATTATTCATTCATGATTCCTTCTTCTTCCACTTTTTTCTCCTAATAACCCGAGAACATTCAGCCAATTCACACGCATGCTTCATACCAAATGATTAATACAATTCTTTCTTGAATCTTCCGTGACGCTCATGATTTCATAAAGGCATAACGCAATCCGTCTCGTCGCGCCGGTAGATAACAGCTGAATGCATGCATATACGATATATATATGAGCACTATAAGTTCGGACAAACGCGTCGGCTTATGCACATGCATGTATAATTATATATGCAATGTTCTGTCTGTATCGATATGACAGGTCCTTCCATCATCTATATGAATCTGAAATCTTGATGGCAGAAATTGTATAAATGTTCGGTCTAGAACAACTGCTGTTCTCAAGTCCGGCGGTTGTAGATATTGTATGTTGATTTCACGGTGACCGGTAACGTCCATATTATTTGACTTTCGTTTACTGGTCAAGTCTGAGCACATCGCGCAGCCCTGGATCATAAATACCATGTACAGATACAGGATCGCAAATTCACCTTCTTGTTAAGGTATTGCCACCTAAATGCATGCACGCAAGAATTTGAAATAACGACAAAAAAATAAAAAAATAAAAAAAAGTTACAGAAATTGCGTCGCCGAACGATTAGCAATTCCCAGTTATGTTAGCCAAGCATCATGCGCAGGATGATGTTCGCGTTCGCAAAACCCTAATCAGAATCCTAAAGATTCAATCAATTTTACCCGCTATTCTAAGTCGCTCATGATCACTTTCTCTAGAAATTCCAAGGTGGCCATCTCAGCGGAACAAAATTATAACAACGGCGTAATACCTAACATAATACAGCGCAAGTACGATAGTATGGCAAAGAAAGCAAAAGCAGGTTGGAGCGTAATAATTGCACACCGCATGCGAGAAATAATTTTAAAAAACGAATTCATCAGTAATAATCGCAAGGACATATCCAATCGTTAGGACCCAAATGGGTTAACCCAAAGTTTTAATCATCACAAGCTGGATTGAATTTCAAAGCAATAAATGACTCAGATACCTCGTCACCAGCAGTGAGTAATTACCTGCACATATATCCAACCAAACTGGGGACAATCTGGTTCCTCGAAAAGAATAACCAACACGTACATGATGCAATGGAACTAATTCAGTTAGCTACGAACCCTAGAAATAGGTGTAGAAATTGATTCTTCCCAAGAGAGGTAGGATCCAGTCGAACTGTAGGTAGACTGATTAATTACCTGACCAAAGAATTATCAACGGTGTATTTGAAGAAGCATAGCAATACACTTGTACGTAAGTTACGTGACACAATTTGCGTAATCAATACATCAATTATAAGTTACAAAGGAAGTAACTTCCCAATGAATTACAAAACCGCTAAGCAATTACTCGGATAATGCAAATGCAGAGCTGCAAATTCCCGACCAATATTACTTCAATCTCCAACACCGTAAAGTTCTTTGTCACTTATGGTTGAACTGACAAAAATATTGTGTTTAACAATGAGACATTATATTATTAGTAGTCTCTACCACATTGGATGATTTTTCAAAGTTTGGCAGAACAATGCTGCGGTAAAATAGATGGATTTTGAGGTATTTTTTCGACAGTTCGTGGATTTTCTGCTCTGTTGAACGTTGGTCGCATATTCACATATATTGACGCTCGAATAATAAATCATTTCAGATGCCTTATCATGACTTAATAATACAATATCTTGGAAACATTCAGATGAATGATTTGGGGGGAGGAGTTGACGATGATAACCTTTTCGAGTTGAACTTTACTTATTGGCGAGAAACCGTCGCAAGCTTTTGTATCCAACCAATAGAGCAAAATACATAATTTTGTCTAGAAATGAGGCTTCTAGACTATTTTCATCTGACGACGATACAGCTCACCAATCCCCAGTGTACGAGTTGTCGCAGCGACACAGCTCACCAATTACCAATAACCGAGTTGTCAGAGCATTTCCATCATAGCTCTCTAGATTTGTATCTAATACCGCTTATACCGGTGCTAGGTACCGTGTGGTCATGTCATCCAAGTTACCACATGAACAGGTACAATAAAAGCGTGCCTGAGATACAACACATGTCACGAATCGTTAGATTCTTGGTATGCGCTTTAGAATAGGTTAACCAGAAGACTATACTGTGAAGTCATGTGGCTCTGTCAGTATGTCGGCACCTCTTCCCACTTCCCTTATATGTGTTGTAATTCCTATTAGAAGGCATGGAATGTCCTTGAGACTATTCCACGTCCCTACTAGTCTTTGAGCTGTAGGGGGCTCGTCTTCAAACTTGACACCAAAAGAACGCCATTACGAATTGATGCAGGTCTATCTGTGGATTATGTGAATGGCCTCGAAATGAACTCCAATGATAGTCCAAATGATGAAATATTGATTTCCACCACTAGGATACTTTGAGTCAAATACTGTTTTGAATTAGATAAAAAAAACCCACACACTAAAGATTCGGATAACCCCCATATGGCCACCATTTTGAATTTGCTTGTACGCTTTGGGCTGAATATTGTGCAAGGAATCTTAAAGTGACCGTAAACCGATAAACTATTATATCCAATAGCTCATTTTTGACATATAAGTACACTGAGTTCATATCTTGGAGATATGGCATATGATCGTCATTTTTGATGCTTTACATTGAGAATTATGTGAATGGTCATAAAATAAGTCCAGCATAATATGCTATGATAGAGCATGGGGTCAATTTGACAAATTTGAAGATTTTCCATTAGGGTCATACGAGATAGAGCACAGAAAAATATTTTCCATTTCGAGCAAACAGTAATCATATATGGCGTAATGTAATATAATACTTCAAGATATGAACTTTAAAGGTGGAATAGCTTTAAGGTGTGCAAGCGTGAGAGAAATTTGAATTTGTTGCGTTCAGCAATATATATGTATATCATAGCTATCATATCTTATTTATGATCGAATAGCCTCTGACCAAATCGATGTATAGGCTGTAAGTATAGAAAATATAGCGTGGCTAGGCCTATACATCCCGAGTTGCCGAATGTAGGAAACATAACGTATTAACTTCCTGGTAATGATGTGTGGTGACCAAAGCTTCTTCTATCCCATGGAACTAATTAGTGAATGTCGTTGGCTTAATTAAAACGTTTTGCGTTCAGAGTTCGAACTTACAACATTAATTATGTCACTGGAGTATTTTCTGTATCAAACTTTCATTCGCAGCATCGTGACACTAAAGCACATAAACACCATGCTCAGAGGATCTTTTCTGCCGATATCGGGCAATGGTGTATTTGCTATGTTCAACTACACAGCCTACTGCACAACCTATATAGATAGTAAAATGTGAAAAGTTCCTTAATATTTCGTATTGATCATTCGTCTACTATCGTCTATAAGAACGACACAACCTAATTACACAAATAGACAGTGGGACAATAGTCACATGCTCGATTATATAACCAGTCAGATGTAATACTCACTTAATCTCAATAAAATCAACGTAAATGCGATGGTCTGATTTTTGACATTTGTTTGATTGAACATCTGAAAGGCTGAATATGACTACAGCTATCTTGATCAGACTCTGTCGTTCCTTTTGAGATTTCCAGAGCCTTACCTTCAATATAGATCCAGATTGACATCAGTGAAGAAATCAGATTGAACAATAGCTGGTTGATCAATTATCCTGATTATGAGGACAACTCAACAGTACCCTCTCGGTGAATTAAAGAGTGTTTATATTTCTGATAACATCGTCTGACCCTACAGCCATTAGATCTCACGCTGAAACTTTGCTGCGAGGCGTTTTGTCACAAAATTCGTATTTTGTCAAAATGAGTTAATAACACCTGCAGTTAGATACGCGTTTTGCCATAATCGTGAGAACATACAAAATTTATGACAAAATCTAAAGCTATCCGTTTGAGAAAATATTCGCCACTGGCTGAAATCTCGCGAAAATATACTGATGGAATAACGCTGAAGATACGCCTAAAACCGTCATCAATGTCTCGAAATTGACATCTATCCAAACATCGCTATATCTGCCAAGAATCTGTATTAGGGTTGGGTCTTGTCGGACACCTCTAGATTAACAGTGTGGAATTGCTTGAGATCAAGTACAGCTTCGAACAAAAGAATCGTTACTCTTTTATGCCAAACCAGCAAAGACGAGCGCATGTGTGAAGCAGCGATATACGACTTCCGCGTAATCCTGCCAAGTATTTCAAAAGAGCCCTTGTACAAATTTCCTCAACTAGTGATCAAAGAAACGTTATTTGACTTTGAGAGCAGACAATTCATTGTCTATAGGCCTTGCCATCTCCTTTAAGCCACGTATAACGAACGGATTTGTTGGCATTTTGCATTAACTTATTGCTTGGCTAAGAACAGTCCAGGTCGATTTTACTGTAATACAGATATTGAATATATGTATCCAGCAATCCATTCGATGGTAATGTGCATGAGTGTATATATAGTCAGTAGACCCATGGCAATAGTGGGTTCCAAAACTGGACCAGTAGAGTGATTATCCGAGCTTTCTGACGACCGGTATCAATATTTATGGGGGCATATCTACACGTCCACCTCACATAGAAATATCACTGGATATAACGAAGTTCAAACAAACAGTTATGATTGACGATGCATGAATCTGGCTCATGTAAAGCTATAACATATTGGCTATCTGATTTACTTTGCTCCGGTATGACTGCTAATTGTGTGACTTTCTCTTCTATCCTCGTTATATTCGTGAAAACGGCTCAGACAAAACACGCAAATTTGTTTCTATTCAGTGGAGCCAGCCTCCCACGATGTGATTACAAAGAAGATGAGTTATCAAGGCATATACAATAACTATTGTTCGAGTAACGTCGCAAACCTTTACGAAGAATATGCCAATATTGCCAAACTAGGACGTCCCTACTAGTGAAGCATAAGAGTAACAAGTATGGTTATTTGATTGGCTCATATAATGATTTGCATCTTCCTCATTGGGCGTAATAGTATCGAGAGTTTCTCTTTATGTACAGTCGTTACCAACTTGTATTCGTGTCTCGCAATCAGTGAGTACTGCCGTGTGACCCCTGCTCATGTTTCGAAGGTATAGCTTTTATAAAGATCTCATGTGAAATAAAAGTTGAATGAGAAAGATCCGTCCTCTTGGGTGGATGCATAAAGCGGTTAGATCAATACCCCCGTTATAATAGCCTTTAGTACAGTATTAAAAGTTTCCCGAGGGTGAAGTTATTTTGGTGAAAACCGTATTCGGCATGTTAAATTTTAGCTACGAAAAATTCCGTCAGCAGGAAAGGCTAGTGGATTAGGACCAACTGCTACTGCACAATAATCCTGCAGCTGGTAACCGGTTAACTGTTGATTGTGCCCTACAAAGTTTTTGCCTGTTTTCTCTGCTCAAACTTTACACGTGATGTACATTCTTAATTTCTAATTAGTTATACGTTTTCCATCCAATTGTTCTGATTGACTAAAACAGCGTTATATAGATTAGAAGGAAGTAATTATTTTCCCTATCCTTGTCAATGTTAAATGACATGATTTCGTTAAAAGATCTATAATTTACTGACATCATATCAATAATTCCCGAACATTATGTTTCATCACAATATATCGGTGATCACTTAGACGGTATTATCCGATGTGAACCGTGGTGTTATCCAGTACCAATTTCAATGAAACAAGGCCGACCGGAGGTGCTCGATCTTATTAGTTCCGCGTTTAAGGCTACTGGAATTCAACTGGCCGTACATGTACATATTTCGAGCTCGTTAATTACGAGGAGTATTTGTGTGAAATTTACAGACAATATTTTGGACTCACTCAGCGATATTCAACCACCAGCACTTTATCTGTATATCAATCAATCGTATGGCTCCCCTGCCCCATAGTCCGATATATTCGGGAGTACGAACAATACCCGACAGGCTGAATCGATGGATTCGTTCGTTTTCACCTAATATATCTTTCCAGCTGTCTCAATTGATTGGGTCACATTTTGAAGTTCGATGCCTGCGACTCATACATTGTTTCAAAAATAACTTTGTAACAAGAAATTTATTCTAGGGTGAAATCGAACAAAAATTAGAAACACCGAAAAGTTCAAAACGTCATTCAAAGATAGAGTGCAAGTTTAAACATGTCGGCTATCAACCCTAGAAGTTATTAGATATTTAAAAGTATTATTTTGTTTGAAATCACGTCCGTTTAATTTAAGATGATAAACCGTTCACACACTAGAAATCACCGTAGTATCACCTTTCGAGGCACAGACATAGTAATTATTAAATGGCTGAGCTATTTTGATTTTATTAATCCAAATTGAATGAGGTATCGAATATACTGGGGATTCTGGGCTTCGAAATCCTAATAATGGTGGAATAAATGTCCAAGAAACTCCTCAACACTGTATTTTGCCTCAAAGTACCCATCAAAGAGTTCATTACCATACTCCCGAATTTCCATTAGGACTACCCAGAATGTAGTCTCAGGGACTCTTAGCGTTGAGTCGAGTCAAACGCCTCTGAATTAACGGTACGGAACTTTTTATTGCTTGGAATCAAGTACTGCTTCGACCAAAACAATAGTCTCGTCCAAGATAAACCACCACAGACAAGAGCATGTGTAAAGCAACCATATAAAGCTTGCGCTATATCCTCCCAAGAGAAACAAATAGCATTTCTACAAGTTCTTCCAAACAGGGATCAGAACAAGCTACGTTCTTAGACTTTGAGAGCAGATATTTTCTCGTCGATATTCCTTCTTTTCTCCGTTATGTCACGTATATAGGACGGCCTATATAGGACGGGTTTACTCGCTATTTGCATTAGTTTATTGCTTGGCTGGGAACGGCCAAGGTCTATTGCACCCTGACAACTTGAGAACGAACAATAAAATATATATGACCTCGATCGGGTGTTCAATGATTGTTTGTCAGTGTGTATGATTGTTTGTCAGTGTGTATGATTGTTTGTCAGTGTGTAGCCGGTAGACTCGTGGTATTAACAGCCAAATATTAAAAGCTAGCAAAACTGGATCAGCCACGGTACTGTCGGAATCTTGTGTGGACCGGTGTAGATTGGTCTATGAGACATTGGCTACTCATATTGACGCATGTGAATGTCATTGTATATAACGAACTTCATTCAGTTTTGATTTATGATGCATATATATCGGCGTTCCTGTCTTTTCCTGACCCTTGTAGGACTGCGTGGCATTTCACTCGCTACCAAAATGTGTCCGTGTCACTCAAATATTGAGTACCGCGGAGTAAACTAGCTAATACTTTGATTTAAAAACACTTCACATTAAATGCAAACTCAGTAAGAAAGACCTGTTCTGCTGGGTGGCTGCAAAAATAGGTTAAGTCAATGGGTTTTTAAAAGTGGCTATAGTTTCAGCATCAGACGCCAGGGATGTTTTACGAACCAATGTGAGAATATTGGTTGGCGATTAATGCCAAATCCTCGCTGATTTTAACCGCGGTGTAAAACGAATTCCGACCGCGGTGTAAATCGAATTTACACCGCGGTGTAAATCAAAAAACGCGGGTAAATGGATTTTTACCGCAGTGTAAATCGATTTTAGCCGCGGTGTAAATCGAATTTTAAGCGCGGTGTAAATCACATTTTCCGAGCATTGCAAGAATAAAACCAAAAATAACAATTGAGAAGAATTGAGCGATTAGAAGAAGCAAAATATTGCGACCATAATCGGGCAAGTTTTTAAGAAAATGTGTACGAGATAAGTGCGTCTGTCAAACCTTAATATGTGAAAGACTCATCTATGGACTATAGTTTTCAGAAATGTTTATTAAAACTGCTACACTGGGCATCATAACGGCTTTATTTTGTTAATCGGGCACCTACTTGAAGATTGCAATTTCCGATTTTGAAATCTAAAACGGTACAAATTGACATGGTTGACAAGAATTCAAAACATTTTTCACGGAAGTATTCCACCAATGTAGACTGAAGACTCTCTTAAATATACATATTATGAAGTTTCAGGTATGTATGGTAGATTATTGTTAAAATATCACAAGCTTTCAAGGCTGACACTAACACTTACTGTACAACACCGAAATTCAAGTTGAGGTGGACATTAAAACAGCACAATCACGTCACATTGCACCTTGATGCCGCATTGATCTTGCCAATTTGCCTGTCGTACACGTTTCAGGCAAAGGTTTCTCGCCAAGATATTCCACATATTTGTTCTAAACCATGGCGAACCCAGTAAGTAACGTTTTTACCTATAGCGATAAGGCTTTCGACGCTAGATTATAGAAAGCCCAGTTTTTTTCATATATATATATTGATAGGCCTTAAACAATATTACAGTGTGACGACAAAAAGAACAACAACCGGATGGTCGGGCACTTTTAGAATAAGTGAATTGAAAATTGTATACAGCCAATGTCAGTGTGACCACTGTTTATGAAGCTACTCCGATTTGTCAAACTCAAAGTTGATGTAATTTATGAAGAACTAGGTTTTCTATAATCTAATGTCGAAAAAACACTAGAAACCATTCCTTGTTTACTGTTGTCAAACAAAGATAGACCGCGATCCCATAGGCAAATTATCACGATCAATGTGGCATCAAGAATGTGGTGTGATTATTGCACTGTTTTACTCTGTTTAGAGGCCCAACTCAACTGCAATGTTGGGTTGTACAGTAACAGTGTTGTCAGGTTTGAAACGATTGTGATATCTCAAAATAATTTATCAAATATATCTGAAACTTCATAATATCTATGTTTATTTTTGAGGGTCTTCTGACTGAATATATGACTACATTTAATTTAGTGAAATATTATAAAACTACGTCGATTTCAAAGTCGGAAATGTATAAGCCGGGGTCGTGGGTTCGAATCCCGCTGACGACCAATTTATTCCTTCTCTTTCAGAAATCATTTCATATGTATATATACTCAGCGGTGGGCTATATGCCATACCAAATATCATTTCTTCTCATATCAAGGCTTCGCAGACGCCTACAATCATGCACTTGTCTCGTACACATTTACATAAAAACGTGCCCGACAATGGACGTGATATTTTGCTTCTTCCAATCGTTTTTTTCTTCTCAATATTCATATCTGATTTTGTCCTCACAATGCGCGGAAACTTCGATTTACACCGCGGTTAATATTCGATTTACATCGCGGTTAAAATCGATATACACCGCAGTAAAAATCGATTTACACCGCGGTAAAAATCGATTTAGACCGCGGTTAAACTCGATTTACACCGTCGTTAGAATCAGAGGTTTTGGCATTAACGGTCTACCATTAGAAACACGTGTACATGTATTGGATCGCCAAATTGTACATGGTAGGGAATTCTAAATAATTAACCTTTCAGAATACGTGTATCTCCTTGAGTAGTTTTCATACACTTTAATCAATTCAGACGATTGCATTGTGACTGTGGTTTGTATTGGAATGTTATCGCTATATGCATATATTTGTGGTTCTTCACGGAAAAATCGTGGCCGTTCAATATGCAGCCGTGTTATAGCTGTTCTATTGTGGCCACACTTGTTTGGCTTCGTCCTGTGCACTATACCGGAAATAACCCCGGGTAATGTATTCATATACGTCGACAGCTGTGATGAGGCCATCTGCGGATGAGGCCATCCATGATTTGGCCATAGAGTTCGATGGAAGACAGTCGCGTGAATGTCGGACAAGTCAGTTGAAGTACATTTAAATCTACATGTACTTCAAATATTCTGTATCGGTTCAAATGGAACTCAAAGTTAAGAAGTGTGCTCAGATTATATCAGTTTGCGTTGACGCTCGCACATCAATGTTGACCAAATATGGTAACGCTGAGCTGGAATTGCACAGCCTCAGTCCCAAATCCATCCAGTAGTCAACGTATGATCGGTGACAAAAACATGAGCGGTCGACATCGGGAGCGAAAGTGGCCTATAGGCACAAGGTTACAGATCTGCTGAGGTTCGCATTCTTTCAGTTCAGTAAATAATTTGGTATTGATTGTAATTATTTTTGATCAGTACTATTGACTTGAAGTTGCCTGTAATGTGCTGCAAAAATTGTTTGGGTTTGGAATTTCTTGAAGCAATATACTTGGAGTAGCATTTCTTGTAGATGAATTTCTTAGAAAATATCTTGCATAGTTGCATTGCTGGAGTTGCATTTTTAAGAGTTTAATTCAAACTGATCGCTTGAAACAAAAGCTTCACGTCTGAAACAAGAAAACTATGGTATTTAATAAGATGTCAGGTAAATGGAAGTCACGCCGAAATGACTGACGCTAATTCCAGGTGAAAAGATCCGCACAGCATACTGTCTAAATTTGATCTCCAATCAAACTAACACATCAATACAAGCTATAACCATAACCCAGAAAAGGGTCTAGTAGCGGTGTATCAGCTGTCGTGAGTGATCCGAATAGATGGCTAAATATCGGATTATTTGTTTATTCTGAGATTTTACACTCATCGGAATAATAATATAGCCAATATTGGCGATATTTTGAATATTACAATCGTGGGAATGAAGATATACCCCTGTTTCGAATGACCACATGACCTCTAGTGACATCTTGTGCTCGACTGCAGTGAAACTACAACGCACAGCCTCATTCCCATGCACTGTCCGTGAGATTCTTTCACACAGTGGATATCATCCAATCGATTCGTTTGTGTCTTGCTCCAGCTCGAACTGATCCATGTCAGTCAAGCCATTATCACACCTATCATTATAAACCTTAAGACTTACAGTACTTTAAGTACCGTACTTTCATTGTGGTCCTGGGTCCACACTTGCGAAACCTATTTTCTCACAAAGCTATCGATATCAGCATCCAGACATGTAAGATAGATACAATGTGTCAATAAGAGACATACAGCTACTGGTAAACGAAATGGTCAACCGTTTAGGATGGATTTAAGTGGGTTCTTGTTCTGCCATTGATCATGGGATAGCAATAAAATTTCTGATCGTTGAAACCTCAGTCGTACTTTGTATCGTATTTGAGATAGAGCTTCCATGCATTTTATCCTCCGAAAGGGATGAAATACGAATCCCAGTTAAGGTTCTTTCTCTAAAGAGATTGCCTAATCTTCATTTAAGAACTCTCCGTCATTCAAAACCACTATTATTGAAAGACTGGACATGCATGCAAGCATTTTCTAGATGGAGAGGCCATCATATGCAGTTCAACCTTGAATCGTATACATTGAGCATTCAAAGCTTTGTGATGTACTAATACTTTATTTTCAGCATTTGGGATAACAAATATTTACTCTGAGCTAATACAATCTTCCACCCGTACTATCTACTTATCGACTGTCAGTTGTCGTACAACAACTAGCAAAAATATACCTGTTAATATGCCGAATATAACCTGGAAACCCTGGAGATGTACATGTGTTTATAACATTACAGGCATATTTATGTTATAGCTACGTTATAACTGATACCTATCTTTATTCGGCGTCTATCGGGAAGAGCTACTTTTCAGAAAAAAATATAATGCTCCTGTGGATAATGTAAACTGAGTATGACGTGGGCATATTATTGAACGGCGTTATCGCATGTATATTAAATTTGTAACACCTATATTTAGAAGGTTTGACAAATAATTCACCGATCAAGTTGAAGAATTCAAGTTCTTGGTTGAATTTTGCTGGAGATACACGTTTTTTTATCATCAGATTATGATAAAGCAAAATTTGTCAATCTTATCAGACTAACAGATTAGCGATTCGCTTCAAATATATCGACGTTAGTGTTTGTATGGCCGTGATTGGTCTGGAATAAAATTACCAAACGTACTCAGGCTCTTTCATAATGATATTTCAGAAGCAAGGGAGCCTGGACTGAAACTGTTTTATGGACAGCGACTTCTTTGTGATTTTGAGCGACGTATCCACGCTATCAAGGAAATGTCGCTCGAAGTAGGATAAAGCAGTTGTTATCCATATAAGAAATGGACAATATAGCGAAAGGCGAAGCGGATGTTTAAGTGAATGGTGTGAACATTGCCAGTCCAATCTGTGTAGACCACGCCACGCATCAGTTCCGTTTTCTCTCACTTCAACTTTCATGCCAAGGGTATCAGACCATACTGTCAGACTTTTCTTCCAAGAATCTCGTAAGATGTACGAACGTAGTAATGAATTAATATACATGTACAATGTATATTTGTATACTTTGTGTCGGAATTATATGTTAGCCGTTGTTGTGAATGAGCTATCTCGAATGAGACATTTTGACATCACTAAATCGATAATTGCTTTCCCGAATCTGTCTGACATGTTGATTCGAGAGGAGAACCTTTCGAGTAACGTTATGAAATGTATTATACCGAGCAAAACAATGTTTTATAGTCAAGATGCGAAGACGAGAACATGTGTAAAGCAGTGATATATGACTTTGGCTTAATCCAACCGGGATCATCAAAGATACATTGTATCAGTTTACTCAGCTTTGGATCAATATGAGATACGTTTTTCGTGTCTGGGAGAAGCACAATTTGATTACCTTTCATGACTTATTTCCCATGAGAAGCGGATTGATTTGTTTGCTCTTGCATTAGCTATTGCATGGCCGTGGGCAATCATAGGTCCACCTTTCAATATGTCAAATGGGCGATACGTCAACGAATAAATGCGTGTATGACAAAAGATATTCGAATCAAAGACAACTTATTCTGCCACAGGTAGACCAGTAGCATCATCCGCCGAAAGGTTATCCACTTTTCAGACTGAATCTGCATCCTTGAATGGTATAAGTTTAATCTGTCAACAGGCATCTGGATCTATCATTACATAACACAGGGACGATTGTAAACACGATTAATTAGTCACACTGAGAGCACACGCCTCCAACACGCATCCTGTATTCATTGTCCATTCAAATGTCCATTGGCTGCAGCCCATAATACATCTCCATCATCAATGTACCACAGTACTAGTAGAACACGCAGTTCTCAGTTATATCCTCCACAGAGTATTAACCTAGCGATTTCTGGACGTACAAACACCTTCCAGATGGTCCAAAGATGTCAGCGCGGATGGTAGCGATGCCGACAAGATGTGATAAAAAACACGTTAGCGTCAAATAAAGTTGCTGACTGTGTACTACAGAGCTGTGAGGCAAACATACAACCGTACAAACCAAGCAATACTTCTTGCATACCAGCGAAAAGACCATCGAACTTCTCCAGCCAATTACTTTTGCATGGGACTGCATAAAAACAAACGTGTGTACGGGTGACTTGCAAGGTCGAGCTGAAATAACGGAAGTCTCCACACCATCATTCTCCAAGACCTGGATGTATAGAGGTTACATAGAAGAGGTATGATCGACAGGGGCGGTAACCTCGCCACGTAATTATTGAAGAAGGGCAGGAGGAGTGAGATACGTATTCTGATAACGATGTCATACTAGTAGAATATTACAGGCGTTAAATGAGGAGATCCACTTGACCATTACTTCAGACGTCATAACTCTACAGACAACTTTTCTTCATACACAGAACGCATGATGATGATGATGTTGCAAAATGTTCAATATCTGAAATAAAATGAAGTTTTCTGCAGAGAAATGTTACGTGAATGATACATTGTGTAAAAATTGACTAAGCTTAATACCAGCTGCTACAATGAAACCACACATTCTAGCAGCTTAGTCAAATCTTACCTAACAAGCTTTTACCAATTCCACCATGGCAGTTAGCTCAACCAGAAGTAGATATTACACTAATGAAATATCAAAAGGCAAACACGAGCCAGCTCTTGTATGCACCAAAATTTTTTCTGCTGAGAGGAAAATACAGATCACAATAGGCTATTTATACAGATGGATTTAAAGATGGTGAGAGAGTAGCACGTGCTACTATCTTTAGTTCCAAAACTAAAACCAGTCGACTACCAGGTAAAAGTTCGATATTCACTGCAGAAGCAAAAGCTATATTGTTGGCTTTGGAAGGTATTGGATTCACTAAAAGGAAAAAATATGTCATATTCTCAGATTCACTGTCATGCCTTCAAGCGATTAAAAGTGGAAAATCAACTCATGTCATCATCTTGAACATTCTACAATGACATGAATGTAGATTTGATCAACAGATTGATATTGTGTTTTGTTGGGTGCCTAGTCACGTTGACATCAAAGGTAATACCGAGACTGATAGAATTGCTAAGGCAGCCCTAGATGATGAGGTTGATCCTGTTGGAATGCCATATAGCCATTTCAGACCCTCTGTGCTAATGTGAGACGGCTGTTTCAATCTTTATGGGATGATGTGAATAATAACAAAAAACTAGGCTATACTCATCTAAAGTCAGAAACGTTTCGATCAAACCATGATCAGGCGATGTAGAATATGCCATACACGTCCGATTAAATCACGAACATATTTACTTAAAAAGGAGCCAGTCCCAAGGTGTATTCCATGCCACGAAGATCTCACAGTGAAACATTTTCTTATCGGCGGCATATAGATTTTAAGATTGTAAGAGATTCTTTTTATCGAGCAACTGCTTTGTAAGATCTTTTAGTCGGATGAGAGAGGACTGTGTCTTGGGTTATTTGAGAGAAATTGGTTTGTTTAATATGTGTATGTTTTAATGTGTTGGATTGCTGGGTTGTTGGCTTGAGTGTTTGGAATGTTGTTTCATCGTCGCTATATATATGGCTGAAATAGTAATGAACGCGACGTTAAACCTCTCTCTCTCTCTACATTATTTAATTGAATGTCTGCGCGGTATTTCTGTGGAGCGACACAATAATATCCCCATATATCTATTATAAACGGTCCTCACATTTACCGAGAAAAAAGTATATCCAAACTTTAACTGTTTTCTCATGCCAGGAAACTCCACTTTTCTTAAGGAATATTAAGGATGTATATCTTTATCATTTTAAAGGCTACATTAACTGAAGGAAGGAATACGTTTATTATATTATGAGAAATGTTTCTTCGTATATATATATGCTACGGAATTGCCTTGAAATCTGGAGAAATTTTTGGGAAATATCCATAACACAATAAATATGACTCGCTAGATGAAAATAGTTTTTAAGAAGTTTGGACCAATAAGAAATTTTGAGTTAAAAATATACAACAAAACTGTCGCTGAAATGTGCGCAGTCAAAGACTGTACCGGTACTTTATACTCTCTCCGGCTGCGAAAGCTGGCTTATGTGTGCGACTTCCTTTGTGTAGCATATCTCTCCATTCCTTTGTCGCATTCAGGAAACATGTGTCAATATGCATAACGATTTATCATATCATAAAACACATCTACTTGGAATAACTGCCACACAAGCTTCAGTCACTTCAGATATATCTTAGAGGTGTGCTTCGTTGGAACAGAAACAATTGAGATGGGGTAGAAAAAGGACTATTTGAATCCGGAGGCAATAAAGAACAAAACATTGGTTGAGGAACAAACAATATCTCTCGAGTTTTATACATGCACCAATATATTACGATGCAATGGAAATATCTATGCAATATACAATAATCATACTGCTCAATGCCGATGACGCCCATCAGGAGGAGTAGAATACGAAGCTTGTTCAAAGCCTCCACATCTGCCCAGATATTACATCGATTTATTATATTGGTTCAACGGGTCATATTTTAGATATCTTTGAAATCCACAACAAAATGCATACGGAAAAGCCACAAATATACGAAGCCCAATTGCAAACGTCAGTCGAGCCTGTTTTGCGTCACTTTTGACACTTGGGTTTTTAGTCTGTACGAATCACAGCTTTTATGCAGAATTATGATAAATATTATGTGACTCTTCTAACGTATCGGTAAGACATGAGGGAGTTATGGTATGTGCTTCAGAACAGGTTAACCGGAAGACTATACTGTGAAGTCATGTGGCTCTGTCACTATGTCGGCACCTCTTCCCACTTCCCTTATATGTGTTGTAATTACAATCGTGATGTCACATTATCACAGGACCAGTAGCATAATGTGTTTACCATGTCTTACAATATATACAACTTATATACAAATGACAAACTGTGAAAAAAAGTGTGCATATCCTGAACACTGAAATGCACCCTAGTTTGTAACACCTTTCGAACATGTAAAAGTGTTGAAGTATACAGAAACTAGTATGAAAAAGATTTATTTAAAGTATGTCACTTAGGTATTATGAAGATCATGAACTAGGTCGCCCTCAATGAAAACAATGGAATAGGTTGTCCACAATATCGCCCAGTGCTGGATATTTGAACTCTGAAAAAATGGTGTTCATTCAGAAGTGAAAAAATGGTGTTTATTCAGAAGTGTGTATTTATGAAAAGACAAATATTTACATTGGAATAACTTCATACTTATCAATCTCACAATCAATATGATGGACTATTTGAAATCCCAAGGTAATAACCTTTCTAATAATATGTATGTTGAACATCTCCATAGTTCTCACAACAATACGGCAAATTCCAGTGAGTGGGTGACAAATCGCATATAGTAGTATATAAAGTGCAAATCTCGTATTGGTGGAACGCATAGATGATCGTCATGTGAGGGTTGTCTGACCTTCCTCTGCTCTTGATGACGCCACAGTCACACACTGATGAGTTACACACTCAAAGTTCATAACGATGCCCGGCAAAGTTTTCAACCAGTCGAGTACAGATTCAAGAGGATTCCGGGGCACGAGCATATGGATGTGCACTGCAAGTTTGGTGTACCTAGGGTAAGTCGCTCTGAAGATATCTTGGTAACGAGAAAGGTATGACAGATAGACGGACAGAGGGACGGACGGACAAACGGAGGGACGTACATGACGACAATTTTTGCTCGAGGGGTAAAAACTTGAAAAAGCGACATCGCGTTTTAAAACACGACGTCGACTATCCATGCTATCTTTTAACATTGTAAAACTCGACGAGCCACGCAATGCGACGTTGTCTTTTGAAAAGCGACGTCGCCTTTCACATCGCTTTCTTGAAAGTCAACGCGCGACGCACACTTGGCTCAAACAGAACACCAAATATATAGCATATGAGTGAAACAACCTTGACTGTGACATCAAGCCAAATCCCCCCCCCCCCCGCACCCCTAATATATAGCGTGCAAACATTTGGGTTCCATTGAGGCGGTCCCAACTACACGAGTTTGATGAATTTCTGACCAAAATGGTATGGTGGAACAGCCCTATATTTCGCCTCAACAGTATTGAGTCGAGGTGATTAGCTTGCGAATCCGTCGAACCTGTCGCCATTTGATTATGTCTGCTGATGCGAAGGTAATGGAGATATTGCATTATAAGATTATCAGACTTTCACTGCAACGAGAACAGGATAAAACAGGAACAGGACAAAACGACAACGGACAAAACGGCACACTTGGAACAAAAGGGGAAAATGGCAAATGGACAGAATGAGAAATGTACAAAATGGCAACGAACAAAATGTCAAATGCACAAAATGGCAACGTACAAAATGACAAATAGACAAAATGTCAGCGAAACAGGGAATGGACAAAATGGCAACTGACTAAACGGCAATGGGACAAAATGACAACTGGATCAAATGGCAACTGACAAAATGACAAATAGACAACTAAGTCACAGATGAACAAAATGGTAGACAAAATGACATTTTAATAATAATAATTCGTGCATTTAGTCTTGATGCCCACTTTTTCCGCTCTCTAGTTGGAACATATCAGTACGGTAGGGTATTTACAGATAACAGTACAATTAACACACCTACAACCATATTTCAAAATTCGAATTAAAACTATAACCTGGATTAAAACTATAATGTAGTCATTAAAATATAACGTAAAATATAAGTTGTGGAATCCAGGCAAAACCTAGAATGATGAATTTTCTAACTAACTGACCTTGGAAATGAAAATGAGCGTTATACCTCAGATAACCTATAGCCCTTCATCAGAAGTTAACATACCGCGTTTGACAACCGGTACAGCTGTGTACCCCACGTAGAGAGCCTCTCGCATATAACAATCTGACCCGGAAGTGAAAGAAGACTAGGAAAGCGGGAAGTCCGTGCTGCTGTTCATTTCGTGAGTTCATTGATATCTTTTCATGCATTGTTCTCCAAATTCCATGCCATTATCTGTGATCAGTTGATTTCTGGTGAGCTCGGATAACGAAATATTACCTGCTGGTTGTCTTCTTTTCATAATTTCGCACTGAAGTTATTCTTTTCTCTGTCATTGTTGTTGTTGTAAACAACACTACAGATTTTGACATACGTTTGAAAGGGTGATAAATTTGGAATGTAGACTGTTTTTACTTAACAGTTTTGTTCTAGGGTTTATATATGGACTTCCGCAAACTCATTGCTTGGTTAATTAGTTACTAGGTAACTGATACGTCATTTCCTTTGATATTTTCAGAACCGGGTGTACACGCGTCGACCTTTACTATGCAGCATATGCGCTATTAACATTAACATGGACACAGGTAAGCATGGCTACGGATGGTTCAAGCTACAAGACAACGAAACTTAGTATTACCAGTAAAGTAACGAAATCTGATCACAGAATAATGCCAAGTACATAAATCGAAAGTTGACTTACAACTCTGCGTGATTTTTACACTAACTTCAGTATTTGTTACTTTTACCTTACATATTACGTTTGTAAACATGTTTATCTATCATTTAGCGACATACTTACAAAATTCTTGGCCCTATAGTTTCCACAAGAAACTAAGTTTCACGACAAGAAATGACCGCAGTCAAACACACATTTTCACTTCTCAATACTCGCCACTACAAAAGCTCGCCACACACCCAACCTTCTAAATCACCAACTCATAACTAGGAATCGAAACGAAAGAAAATCTAAACTCGCATTTTGACATCTACATCCCGGGCCCTTAAATGTAGAGCTAGCTATCTTAGGCGAAACATTTAACCAATCAAATCAATCAGAATTTACAACATCCTACCGATCATCGTGTTAATCGTGACGACGATCACAACCTGAGCTACTTCAGAAAGATATCGGAATCGTTAATGTCACTAGATGATCAAGTTCGTTGAAATCACAATGTCAGCAGTTAGATGGTCTTATACCATGTCTAGTAAACAGTCAATTAGTGACAGATTCGAGCAAACACATCTTATGCACCGGTCTCTTCAATAATGTCCCTTTGGATTTCGACTCGACCGATCTGACGAGACCATCACGACCAGGAAAAGTCTTGGTGATTCTTCCCAGCGGCCACATATTCCTGTGGATATTCTCGTCGATCATCAGGACGACATCTCCTTCACAGTTTCTTCTGGGCTTGAGCCATTTTTGCCTCAGTTGTAACGTGGGTAAGTACTCGTGTACCCAGCGCTTCCAGAAACGATCAGCTAGAAATTGTGCCTGCTTCCATCGTTTAAGGTAGGTATCTTCCTTACAGAATTTCCCAGGAGGGAAGTCAGGTCCAGATCTCAATAGAAGCAGGTGATTTGGGGTAAGTGCTTCGGCGTCTAGAGGATTGTCCGACATCACAGTAATCGGTCGGCTATTCATTATAGCTTCGATCTCGCAGAACAAGGTAGCCAACCCTTCATCATCAAGTGTTTTGTTGGCTAGCAAGGCATTCAGAATTTTTCTGACCGTTCTGATCTGCCTTTCCCATATTCCTCCCATGTGAGAAGCCGTTGGGGGGGTTGAACTCCCAAATTATCTCCTTTTGAATCATATAGCCCTCGATCTTCTTTTGATTCCAAGCACCTATTGCCTCATTCAACTCCCTTTCACCTCCCTTGAAGTTAGATCCATGGTTGATCTGATCTTCCCAGGCTTGCCTCGTCTACATTCAAACCTTCTCAAGGCGTTTATGAAAGAGTCCGTGTCCACTGAGTCGATCTTCTCTATATGAATGGCTCTCGTAGTCAGACATGTGAATAAGCAGCCATATCTTTTCACATGTATCCGGCCCCGTTTCACTACGAACGGCCCAAAACAGTGGATTCCTGTAACTGCAAACGGAGGTTTTCCAGGAATGACCCGATCCTCAGGTAAGTCTGCAATCCGTTGAGCACCACGTGGTCCTTGTCTTTGCTTGCAATGGACACAGCTTCGGAGAACTTTGTTAATCACAACTCTCGCCTTAACAATCCAAAACATCTGTCGCAAATGAGAGAGAACATGATCTCGACCCGAATGTCCCAGGAGCTCATGGTAATGACGAACCACCAACGTCACAACATGGTGATCCTTTGGCAATATTATCTGATGTTTCGATTCGTTGGGAATTGCCGCAGCTTGCAGACGACCTCGCACACAAAGAATACCGTCAGCATTCATCGTAGGGTCCAATCTATAAATGGAGCTTGACTTCGAGACAGATTTGTCTTTGTTTTTGCTGAGTGCCCGAATTTCATCTGCGAAGTGACTTTGTTGAACGAATTTCACAATTTGAAGCTCAGCATCTTTGATTTCTGTAACAGTCAATGATTTGCTGGACATCTTGGCGGAGGTTCTGCTTCTAACCTTCTCCAATAAGTATTT
The DNA here is from genome assembly GCA_036873755.1 of Hanleya hanleyi. Classification (NCBI taxonomy): domain Eukaryota; kingdom Metazoa; phylum Mollusca; class Polyplacophora; order Lepidopleurida; family Hanleyidae; genus Hanleya; species Hanleya hanleyi. The sequence continues at coordinate 107,568 of JAVTVY010032258.1, forward strand.
CTTCAATCTTAATATCCATGCTACAGACTTCTTCAATTTGGTCCATGAGGAAAACCTCTCGATGAGTTTACTGACTGCACACTCAACATGCTTTCCACAGGTAAGGCACGCCTTAGCTTCTTTCTTGATTTCGGTATCTGTCGCTGATAAATCTAGGATTTCAGTTGTAGTTGGCCACTAGGGACTAGACGCTTGTAACTGTGACGGATCCTACCAAAGAAAATCTGGTCCATGTTTCCAACGTGAACTAGCAACTATCTCATCAGCCCCTAATCCCCTGGATGCATCATCAGCAGGATTGAGTTTGGACTCCACGTGTCTCCAGTTATCCGGTGATGATCCTGCGTGGATAGTGGTAATCCTGTTGGCCACGAATGTTTGGAATCTCTTCGATTCATTCTTGATGTATTGTAAGACGACAGTACTGTCTGTCCAAAACACAGACTGATTGATGTCGAATTTCAACTCTCGCCGGAGCATCTGGTCAACTTTTGCGGCAACCACCGCAGCCGAAAGTTCAAGTCGTGGGATTGACAACTGCTTTATCGGTGCTAATCGGGCTTTCCCCATCAGAAAACTGACATGAATTTTGCCGTCTGAGTTCACCAACCTGAGGTAAGCCACAGAGCCATACCCATCTGCGGATGCATCTGAGATATGATGCATTTGACAATCTGTCACTTCACCAAAGTCTTCTGGCTTCACACATCTGTCCACTTTAAACTGTTGGATGTCTGGTAGACGTTGCTTCCAAGCAGCCCACTTGGTTTCGTTGACATCTTCCAGAGGGTCGTCCCAGCCTTTCTTCAGTCGACATTCGCTCTGGAAGATCATCTTGGCTTTGAGTATTACAGGACAAACAAATCCAAACGGGTCGTACACAGAGCTGATCAAGCTGATCAGGCCTCTACGTGTAGATGGTTTTTCTTTTATCCGAATCTTATAACCGAATTCGTCCGTCTCGGTGTTCCATTGAACGCCCAATGCCCTTTCTGAGGGAAGAACACTGCTGTTGAGGTCTATGTCTTTGACGCATTTTGCCCTCTCATCCTTAGGAACAGATTCCAATACCCGCCTGTCGTTGTTGATCCATTTCGTGAGCTTGAAGCCACCCCTCTGTAATAGCACACTAAGTTCTTTCACCAGTTTGATTGCCTCACGTACAGACGGTACTGACTTCACGCAGTCATCAACATAGAAGTTGTCCAGCACAGTCTGGATAGTAATCGGATCGAAGTCTTCCTCGTTCTCTTCAGCGGTGCGTCTCACAGCGAAACTGGCGCAACTGGGGCTCCATACACCCCCAAAGAGGTGAACTGTCATTCTGTATACCTCTGGCTGTTCATTGATGTCGCCATTACGCCACCATAGAAAGCGCAATGCATCTCGATCAGAAGGATCTACCTTGACTTGGTGAAACATTCCTTCAATGTCTGCCATAAAAGCCACGGTGTCCTGTCGGAAGCGCAACAAAACACCTATTAACTTATTCGTCAGGTCGGGACCTTGGTGAACGACGTCATTCAAACTGATTCCTGCATATTTGGCCGCACAGTCGAAGATTATTCGAAGTTTGCCAGGCTTGTTCTCATTTGTCACGCCATGATGAGGTAAATACCATACAGGGTTTTCTTATGCAGTGACACAGTCTTCGGACACCTTTTCTGCGTAGCCTTTGTCTAGTAGCTCTTGTATTCCAGACTTGTATCTCTCAAACAAGGCTTGGTCCTTAGTCAGTTTCCTCCCTAACTTTTCTAGGCGAGACTCTGGCACACAATAGTTGCTTGGTATGTCTGGAGGTTGGTTCTTGAAGGGAATCGGTAGCTCATAATGGCCATCCTTCATCTGTATGCTGTCATTCAATGAACTAATGACACGATTGTCATTGATAGACATCTGCGGAATATCCTCCGTGACTGACTCGGATACTTCGAGTCTCCAGAATTTCTCAATCTGAGCTTGTAGACCCTGTTCAGCATGCACAAAATTGGAAATAGCTTTCCTGCTAATGCCGTTGTGCAATGGGCCGTTCAAAGCCCAGCCAAACGGCGTTTTTGTGGCATACGGCTCATTGCCACGTCCACATCTACCCTCCAACGGCGCCAAGGCCATGGGAACATCCTGTCCTATAGGAGATTAACTTGTTCTTGATCGGCTGTTGGCAAAGTTATCCCATGTAGATGTGACCACTTATCTACATCACTTTGTGTTACCATACTGTCTGTGAGCACAGGTAAGTTAGGAATTACGAATACACTGGGGAGATGCATCAGTTGTCTTCCAGTAATGTCAGCAATGTCTAAGGAAATGAGACTCGTATCTGACTTGTAGTTCTCTCTTGACAACGTTGTGAGAGACAATGTCGTCTTGGTACCCTGCATCCCAAGTTGTTCTGCCAATGCCTTGGAACAAAACGTGTTTGTACTCCCACTATCCAAACGAGCGAATGTTGTCATTACAAGCGTCTAGTCCGTCATTCATAATCCAGCCGTCGTCCATTAGAGAATATCCGCGTCCATAATCCAAAGACCTATTCCATATTCCATATAACAGTATTAGCACCAAATTCAAAAGACAATCATAGTATACATAAACATAGGCTTGTTTCCTGCAAGAGAGAAGCGGTCAACAGTTTTCAATGATGCCGGAAAGACATCATGATGTTCCAAAAATATCAAATCCGTATCGCTGATCAGTATTCTTAATCCATAATATTCGTTGTAAAGTCGTCATCTAAAGAATGATGTATCTCAGTCACGCTTTGATTGTGACTGTTCATATGAGTACCATGAGGATCTTGAAGTACATCATGTAGTTCGGTTGGTCTTTCAACTTCACAACAACTGGAACTATAGGCAAGGCTATTTTGGCCGTATCGGCCCCACCGACGCCACACATGGAATTGCTGGCAGTTTGTGTCTGACCAGCCTGATTCACATTTAGATCACGTGATGTATCCATCATTTTCACTCTTGTCTCTTCATTGTCTCTTGTTCCAATGCCCACATGTAGCAATCTGGAATGCTTCCGATTGCACCCATTTACGTGACACATACTTGCCTTGGTGCAACCATACGACATATGACGAGGAGAGAAACAGTTGAAGCACAACTTGTTTGTTTTCACGAACTCCAGTGTTTTGCCGACATTCATCTCCTTGAATTTGTCACACACATATATAGCGTGACAACCTGAACAGCACTGACAAGGCGGGAATCTGCCTCCTTTGGAATTGTCCGGTTTATCTGACGGTGGAGTTGAGTCTTTCCTAGCTTGAACGTTGAAACTCGATCCACTGGAACGCTTCTTTGGGAAGTTTCGTTGAAGTTTACCCTTAAACTCCTTTTGGACATTACCAGCCCCAAATACTGGATCATTAGCCTCCTCAGCGGCTGTGTCAATGAACTGAACAAGTTGATTTACGTCTGGGTAACAACCATGGATCTTCAGGTGTCGAACAGCATCCTTACACCACCTGCCCTGTAGAAAAGGTGGTAACTTCTGGACCATTTTACCCATTCTGACTTGATTGCCGATCTCATTCACTCTATCCATAGCCTTCAACGTCACTACACAGCTTCTGACAGAATCTGCATATTTTCTCAACGCATCGTTATCACCGTACTTCAAGTAGGGACCCTCTGTCACCTTTTCTATCCATGCCTTGGATATAACAAATTGGTTGCCGAAACGTTCCTGTAGCAGTCTTCTTGCTTCTGAATATCCCTCATCTGGATCCATGACTGAGCAACATATTCAATGACATCAAGAGCCTTTCCGGTGCAATACTGAAATAAGCGGTTCAGCTTCACGCTTTCTCTAATACCAGTCCCCTCCAGGCTGTTCTCAAAGGCCCTCACAAACATCCAGTACTTTGATGGATCTCCATCATATTTCATTAACTCGGTCTTTGGAAACTGCATCACATTTAGCAATTGCTGCATGACGAACATTTGACCATCTGAGTTATCAAGGTGCATGCCCAGTGGCGATTTTGAGGACTGCTCTCTATGTCTTAACTCACCAGATGATGGAGTTGTGAAAGGAGTTGGGAAATGATGGGATTCTCGTTTTGATTCAGAAAAGATTTGGTGTGATGGGTCAGTGTAGGGCTCTTTTACTTGCGTTGTTGCCCCTACTGAAAAGCCTTTATTAACTGGACCTGGAATTTGCTTTTCCTGTTTGATATTTGTCAAAGTCCAACTGTCCTGTGGTTCTCTTTTGATATTGATGGGCTTGGATTGTCTTACAAGTTTAGTGTCGACACACTAACACAATCAATGTAAGCCTGTTCTTCAGCTTCTACCGCTGCGATTTCTATTTCAAGCGCCAATGTTTCATCCAACTGTGTGAGCTCCATCTGCTTTCGTTTCAGTTCTTGTTGCTTCTTTAAAGCTTCTGACCGCACAAGCAATGCAGCTTTCTTAGCTGCAGCTTTAGCCCTAGAACTGGTATTTGAAATGTGAGTTCCTTGTTGGCTCGCTGAATCATTAACTTTAACATTAATGTCCCTATCAATGCCTTCGTATTCCCTTGGTGGCACATCTCTATCCATCCACATGTTTACATCAGCGGAAAGCATCTCGCTCCTCTGCTCTACTTGCCGGAAATATTCTTCAGCGCTTGCCAATTCCATCAAGTCATCTCCCAAAAGACTTTTATACTGCCTATGTTTTTGCTGAAAGTCTCTGAAGTATTATTCATGAACCTTCATTTTGTTTCTACTCCGATCATTGATGCATTTTGTAACATCAGTTCCCTGATTTCTCTATCTATTCGTGTCAAAACTGACATAATTCCATCCCTCTCTCTTTCTGTAATTGACGATCCTGGAGACTGGAATTTTCTTGAACTTTTCTTGTAGAAACGATTAATTAGTCACACTGAGAGCCTCCAACGCGCATCCTGTATTCATTGTCCATTCAAATGTCCATTGGCCGCAGCCCATAATACATCTCCATCATCAATGCACCACAGTACTAGTAGGACACGCAGTTCTCAGTTATATCCTCCACAGAGTATTAACCTAGCGATTTCTGGACGTACAAACACCTTCCAGATGGTCCAAAGATGTCAACGCGGATGGTTCAAGCTACAAGGCAACGAAACTTAGTATTACCAGTAAAGTAACGAAATCTGATCACAGAATAATGCCAAGTACATAAATCGAAAGTTGACTTAAAACTCTGCGTGATTTTTACACTAACTTCAGTATTTGTTACTTTTACCTTACATATTACGTTTGTAAATATGTTTATCTATCATTTAGCGACATACTTACAAAAGTCTTGGCCCTATACATGTAGTTTCCACAAGAAACTAAGTTTCACGACAAGAAATGACCGCAGTCAAACACACATTTTCACTTCTCAATACTCGCCACTATAAAAGCTCGCCACAAACCCAACATTCTAAATCACCAACTCATAACTAGGAACCGAAACGAAAGAAACCTAAACTCGCATGTTGACATCTACAACGATGTCACGGAAGAAGCAAAATAGAACTTTATCCTCATCGCCCCCACTGTTATCATGCCAATCTTCGTTCCAAATAGCTAAAGACGAAATGTTTATCTGCTTAATGGAATACGTGCAATATTCGTATACTTCGCTGTAAAACACGGCAAATCAAATCAGAGGCTTGGATTGACCCTTCAGTTGCCGCTCTGACATGAAGCCTATGCTGATTGTTTTGTTGTTGTTTTTTTTCGCAAAAACATACGTCTCCCCCATCTTCTCACCTCACTTTGTGTGGGCACAGAATACAAGCGTCAAGTCCGTCATTCAGTATTCAGCGGTCGTCTATCAAAGAATTTCCGCGTCCATAATCCAAATACCTAATTCATCGCTAATCAGTATTCTTTATCCATATGATTTTCGTTGCAAAGCCGTTATCTAGAGTTGGATGTATCTCAGTCACGCCTTGATAGAGACTGTTCATATAAACCTATGAGAATCTTAATATACATGGGTTCATACGGCCCATTGCTCCGAATTGAGCGGAATTAGACACAAGTTACGAAACGTACCACCATAGATCTTCCACGTTACGTTCGTATTTTGCTATCTGCATGCGATATGTATCGCCAAATTTGAGAAACTTTGAGTGGAGGCGCTTGAGGATATAACCATGCTTATAAGTTTCTGCAATAATGTTTTGTGACGTTGATTAATATAGACACATTTAACACAGGATCTAGGCGAGATATGTGTACGCCATATGCAGGCCCCTCTGGTGTATTACTCTCCAGATAGGGCTAGTTTACGATGTCGAAATTGTAGTCATCTCTTTTATCGTAAACTCGATGAGAGAGAAGGCCCGTTTTTTATAGAGATATGAGTCTAAATAAGATGTGCCATTGTGACCATCTGTGGTTTCCTTCAAATCCAATGTAGGTGGATATATATCCTTCATCGCGTAATTTATATAGCGATTATTCACAGCAAGAAGATCGCCTTTATAGCGTGTGGTGAATGAGAGTACTTATGGGAAGGTGTTATAAAACGATTGTGGCAATATCCAACGCAAAGCTGTGCATCTTTAGGCCTGTACATACATGTAAATGTAGACGGACGGCCGGACACCGACGCATGCACGAACCTAATCGCAAGAGAAGGCCATGCCAATGAAGCTTCCGGCTAAGTCTGGTCTTGTGTCCAATTCCGCTTAACCCGGGGCTAGGGGCCGTATGCCCCCATGTACTTCACGATCCTCGTGGCGTTCATATGAAGATCCACAATCAAAGTGTGACTGAGATACATCATTCTTTAGATGACGACTTTACAACGAATATCATTTGGATTAAGAATACTGATCAGCGATACGGATTTGACATTTTTGCAACATCATGATGTCTTGCCGGCATCAGTGACAACAGTTGATCGCTTATCTTTTGCAGGAAACTATCCTATGTTAATGTATACTATGACTGTCTTTTTGTAATTTGGTACTAATGCTGTTATATGGAATGGACGCGGATAATTATGAAGTACGGACCAGACGCTTAATTGTAATGGTGAAATTTCGCCCATTAGTTCTCCAGATATCTTCAAGACAAGTCCTGTATATAAATGTTCAAGTAGACGAAATTAAAAATAAATACTTCAATTCGATGCGTAGTGTATTCTCTTAGCTTTCAAAGGCAATTGTCTTCATCCTCAAAGAGTGGCTAAAGCAATGAGTGAGGATACAGGTAGGTTTATATACATACATATTGGCGAAAACAACTCACTCGAATAGCTGAAAGTATAATACAGTTAGAACAACATGTTTATATATAAACCTACCTGTACCCTCACTCAGTGCTTTAGTCACTCTGAGGATGAAGATAGTTGTCTTTGAAAGCAGAAAACACTGTATCGAACTGCAGTAGTCGCTTTATTTATTCCGACTTTAGTTAAACCGCTAGACAAGTAGACGAACGGACGGGCACCGGACAAGACCAGACGCACACACACCGAAACTAATCAGATGAGTAGTTCATTTCAATGAAGCTTCCATTCAAGCTTAACCAAATACCGTCAAGTAGTTCTCCAAATATCTTGCAGGCCAGGGCTGTATATACATGTACAAGTAGACGGACGGACGAACACTGGACAAGGACGGACGCACGGACACAAAGCAAATGCTAATCAGACGAGGAGGTCATGCGAATGAAGGTTCCATCGAAGTTTGGTGAAATTTCGTCCACTAGTTCTCCAGATATCTTGCAAACAAAGCCAATGTACAAGTAGACGGATGGACGAATGACCGGACGCTGGACAAAGACGCACGAACGGACACACACCAAAAGCTAATCAGATGAGGAGGCTATTCGGTTCCGTCCAAGTTTGGTGAAATTCCGCAATATAACTGGTGGGCAAATTTTATTAGAAAATGTAGATAATTCCGCGATGGTCGCACGTGTGACGTCATATTCGTTTATGCAGATTTGGTTGGATTTTTCGATCAGATTTTCCTTTTTATAAATTTTTATTTTGCTATTTTCTCCGTATAAACTACATAATAAATTATAAACTAACTTTGTGCATTTTAGGCATGAAAAGCCCAAAATTGTTGAAGAAAATAACGAAAACGCACTCTCATGGCTGCCATTTTTAATTTACCCAAGACCATCTGCTCGGAAAGGTATGCAGATAGGCTTCAAATTTATCCCAATAAGATATGGTGAAAGTCAAGGAGTGTCAGCTCTTAATCTTTTGTCCTTTTGGTACAGAATGTTCGATAGAGGGCGAAGCATAACCCCACAGGCCTGATATAGTTAATGTGTATTATTCTATAACTTCGCAATTAATATCGTTATTCTGATAATATTCTGTTCAAAAGTACTGGGAGTGGATCTAACGGTATCTAGATCGAAATTATTGCCGTAGCTGAAACCAATTCAAGCGGAAGTCTTATATATATGTGGTAATGCTTTTATATCTCATAAATCTTGTCAGTGGTTATCAGAAATACAAACAGCACGTAACGTGACAGTGGATTTCCAACGATCCCGACCAATATTTGTAACTACTTTTAAAGATAATGTAAATATCGGACAATAAAAGTAAATACAAGATAAGTGACAAGATATACAAACAGTAACCTGGTCATTCTGATGTGCGAATGGACTGAGGCGACAACCTTAATGCGTAGCCTAATAGATTTGCTAACCGGGAATTAGAATTTGTCGATCATAGCCCATCACTGATTTTTCCACTCGACAGAGTTAGCAAACATCTGAATGCAATTAACATTGAGGATCAACACGTAGGCGTTAAGTGTGAAAGATGTGTTAGAATATGTGGCTCATTGTTGCCTTTCAGAATTCATCGAGAAACTGAAGCAATCAGGATGAATATAAAAACAATAACGTATAAGAGTCGGAAATTGCTATTTCTAAACCTCTGATCTCGTGACCTCTGACACATAGCCATGTGAAGATAAATGATTTTAAAGATTTATCCGTTAATACTTCGTGACGACCGACTTTTCGTGCTGAAAACGATTGATGTCTGATGTGAAACAGTTTTGAAAGTATCACAAGTGTTTCAAATATACTTTTACAGGTAATTAAATGTGTTGGGAGGGAGGGAATTAATGTCACACTCAAGTTTGTTTCACTCATATGGTGACAGTCAGTTTGGTTGGTGGAGGAAGCCGGAATACCCGGAGAGAACCTTCGCCCTTCGGCAAGTAACTGACAAACTTGCACACATGGACCAGCTGGGCTCGAACCCGGTTCAGCTATATGTGTTGGGTCTTGCTAGGTATTAATTCCTGAAGTAGGTGTATTCTGCATAGCTTTAAATCTAAACGCATCCAGGTAGGACCTAGTTTTGCTTTAGGATTTATCAGAAGTCAGGAACCAAACGACGATCACGGTAGAATAAAATGAAATAAAAGTGATTTATTCTTCTGCTCCAGAGTATATCTACAATAGAGCAAGATTTCTCAAATGCGTAGCATAGTAACCCGATGGAGACATAGATGATACAGCCTTCTGAGTAAGGATGTTGAAAGCATAGCTATATCAAATTGAAACTGATAGAATACATGCACAAAACATCCGATATAATGATCTAATAGGTCGATTAATACTCATTGTAGTTCTCTGAATAGATCTTCAGATAATTAATCCAGTTATGCCATCTTCCGATGACACAGGATTGTGTTGCCCCAAAGCCTAATAGGGATTATTTATCAAGTTTACCTTTAGAGAAATATTATTTATGCTATTGTGTTCAAATTTTAATCATACAGATATATATTATTTTTGGTGTGCGCAGAGATAGAAATAGGTAATGGTACATTTGGCAATCACAGAAGCAGCTTCGGACAAAGTACATGTGGGAGGTATGTTTAAAACAATTGTTCCAGGTTTTACAGTCCTCATCCAAGGCTGAATTTTCGGCACGCGTTGCTGTTATCATCGAGAGAATCCTGCTCTCCGCAGAATCCAAACGTACGTATTAGCACAGTGGTCTTGTTATTACAGTCGCGTTATCTTTTGTTATCGTCACAGTGACCTTGTTATTATAGTAGTATTATGATTTGATACTGTCAGTGTGATCTTGTTAGTACAGTCATATTATCATTTGATATTGTCACACTGATCTCGTTATTACAGTAGTATTGGCATTTGATATTCACAATGGTCTGATTATCCCGTGATATTGTCACAGTGGCATTGTTAGAAAGCGTGTCCACATATCGTTCGGTTTTTCGTCGAGAAATCCGTGATCTTTTCTCGATATCGCGAATTCCAAAGGTGAGAGAGAATCGATATTTTTTTCACAAAAACCAAATGATTCGCGAAATCGGTTTTCTTTCGCTTTATTGATCGGTTTTCATTCGAGAAATTTTTCTCGAAAAAAAAACGATATCGAGAATGAGTCGAGAATCCTTGAAGATTTTGTTCTCAGTAGAGAAAAGGGTTAACACCGATTGAAAGTAGTGCAGCTTTGTCTTCGTGTTACATTGTTGACATATACCTTTATACCAGGGAACCAGGTTACTGGGTCTATGTACAACTAAATATCCCATGCATGTGCTCGTCCCCACTGATAGACCCATATTACATAAATTCACAGAAGCGTATTCCCAATTTATATGTCCGTTATTATAGATAAAACATGTATGACAGTAAAATATAATTGCCGACGATATTCCCTGTTTGATTTTAAATAGTCAAGACCGAAGGTGGGTCGTTTGGGCGGTCAGATGTTCAACCGGACTGATAATCGCTAGAATACGTAACATGTACTAAGTACAATAAAATAAAGATGATGAAAATGTGATAACCCAATGCAGTCTCTTTTAAAATCGCGGTAACATGTTGGCAAAACATTGTTAAAACGGCAGATACAGCTTAATTTTACCTGGGCATATACTTTATGTAGCACCCTCACACATAGCTGAGAAAACCAACGAAAATTCTCGATTGAAGGAAAAACAATTAATGGAGACGTTTCTTTATTACAGTCGAGTTATCATTTGATACTGTCACAGTGATCTTGTTATTACAGTCGTGTTATCATTTGATATTGTCACAGTGATCTTGTTATCACAGTTGGGTGATCATTTGATATTATTACAGTTATTGTGGTAATTTTCACAGTAGATCAGTAGATGTTTGAAATATTACTCGGACAATAAAAGCCCACTGAATTTCTATTCCCGCAGAGTTTTACTCTTTTCTGTGTCATTCATTTATATTGGTGGCTAAACTGAGCTGAACCGAATGAACAGTGAAAGTAGATAGCTAGAATTTGATTGGCTAGGATTGAAATATGCTTTACTTAAATTAAGATTCAGAGTTACGTATTTTCGACAGCGTAATTATAGAAAGCTCAGCCCAAATGTGTTTAAAAACTATTATAGGGTGTATCCTTAGGCCGCCGAAGGGCGACGTGATGTAATTTCCAGTTACTATAAAGGATGCTAGACACTTCAATGTAAAAATTCCACTTTGCATCACGCAACTCTGAAGATAGGCGAAAGCAACGCTAAAAATCGCAGATTGATCGAATGTGCACAGCCAACAGGTTTGGGATTCTTCTCGTATCGAAAGTTTGTCATACCAATTTATAATCCTGTCGAGTCCCTCTTATGCTGAGTTACACTGATGCTCTTATATGTAGCTCAAGGATTTCAAAGGTGTAGGATTTGATGAATAGAAGTAAAGCCTGAGGGACGGTTATCTATTGTGTAATGGCAGGTAATTGGATCTGGAATTGATCATGCAAATCTGAAATTGATGCGAATCTTTCCTCGGCTGGATTACCTCGACACAGATTTATCGCTTTAACCGATCAAGACACTATCGATTTGTATCCAAGTATATTATGGAAAACCTTACAGATACATGTTACACCAAGTAAAAGAAAAAGTATATAAACTGAACCAGAATAAAGTTCAACGCACGAATGCTAGCAATAAAAGGATATGTGATGTTTACATGGGAAAACCTCATTTGTTTGTCACGGTTAAAAAGTTGACTTTTGTATTCAATGCAAAACCTACACAAACATATTTTTCTTGAAGACTATATACCGAAGTATCAGCCTGGAAATAATTACGATAATCAGCTGAATAAAACTGAATTTTTAATTCATGAAAATGTACTCCCAAGCCTATTGGGTAATTTTGAGGCATTTATATTAATATTGAGGCATTTGGATTTTCTCTTCTAACAGAAATATGACATCTCAAACCAGAACCAAACTTGATACTTCCTAATATCTTGCGGGAAAATATAATTTTGGTTTTAGTTGTTATATTTGTGTTATTAGAGAAAATCCTTCCGATAAATGCCTGAAAATACTATAAATTCATTGTTTTGGAACTTACCATCGTAATTTTTCCCATGATGATATTTCAGTACGAGTGCTTCAAAAAAAGTATGATTTGCAGGTTTTGGATTGAAAAAAGATATCTGCTGTATTACTCACAGTGTATAACCCTGTCCCCCTGAAATTTATTTTTGACGAGCCATCTGTGCCCATTTATGACGTGATCGCACCGAGTCGACACGTGTGCTGAGATGGAGTTTGAGCATTTTACAATTTTTTGCGTGTTACACATAACTTTATGCAAGAAACTGAATGAGGTAATGTTCTAGATTTATTTTGGCAGATCCTGTGTCAAATTCAACTCCATAGATCATCTCGTTTTCATCATAATCGTGCTCATGTTAGAAATTTATCAAAACTCTGTCGAATTTTACAGTTATGAAGTTGACTGTTCTTGTGGTATAGAATTTCACATTTTAGTATGTATGTTATAATAAACTAGAATGGTAGTTAATCAAATATGATTGGTACATAGGAGATAAATATAAGTATAAAGAGGCAAATATTTATGAACAAGTGTTCATGTCCTGAAATGAGACTGTTCGTATTTTTGTCGAGGGGATTTCTTCGACTGTTCGAGTTTTTGATGAGTTCCTGTCCGCATTTTTGGCGTGCATAGTAACATGAGATTGATCTAATCAAAACCCCTCGGCTTTCCCCAAGTGATTGAGACCCATGTGTAGTGTGAATTGGGGAAGAGATAGTTCTATGTGGGATAATCAAGATATACTGGTACTTAGTTACATTCAGGCATATATGACAGAAATAGAAATATTATATATCTGTAAAGGGGCATAACTCTGTAAAATATGGGTCGAGGGGAGCGACTTTCGATAGGCGTCTGACTTAGCACTCTGTAAGATAAGAACCGAGACAAATAAGCTGTACCGAACACAGATCTACAGATATAGCTTGTACATTCAGCTACAGATAACAAAATCGAAGATTATTACATCCGAAAGGGGCATAACTCCATAAGCCGAGGTGAGTAATCCTTTGTTGGCTTGTAGAATACAACAATATAAATAAGTTTCCAAAATATAGTAGCTATACCGAACACAGTTTCGCAGATATAGTTGGTTACATTCAGGCATATAGGACAGAAATAGAAGTTAATATATCAGTAAAGGGACATAACTCTGTAAAGTATGGGCCGAGGGGAACCACTTTTGATAGGCATCTGACTTGGCACTACTGTAAAATAAGAACTGAGACGAATAAGCTGTACCGAACACGGATCTGCAGATATAACTTGTACATTCAACTACAGATAACAGAAACGAAGATTATTACATCCAAAAGGGGCATAACTCCATAAGCCGAGGCGAGTAATCCTTTGTTGGCTTGTAGAATACAGCAATATAAATAAGTTTCCAAAATATAGTAGCTATACCAAACACAGTTCTGCAGATATAGTTGGTTACATTCAGGCATATAGGACAGAATAAAAATTAATATATCTGTAAAGGAGCATAACTCTGTAAAATGTGGGCTGAGGGGAGCCACTTTCGATAGGCGTCTGACTTAGCACTCTGTGAAATAAGAACCGAGACGAATAAGCTGTACCTAACACAGATCTGCAGAAATAACTTGTACATTCAGCTACAAATAACAAAATCGGAGATTATTATATCAGAAAGGGGCATAACTCCATAAGCCGAGGCGAGTAATCCTTTGTTGGCTTGTAGAATACAACAATGTAAATAAGTTTCGAAAATATAGTAGCTATACCGTACACAGTTCTGCAGATATAGCTGGTTACATTCAGGCATATAGGACAGAAATAGAAATTAATATATCTGTAAAGGGGCAGAACTCTGTAAAATATGGGCCGAGGGGAGCCACTTTCGATAGGCGTCTGGCTTAGCACTAGATAAATAAGTGTTGAAAATTTGGTGGTTGTGTCTCAAGCGGTTTTGCCTAAAATGCGGTAATGGACGGACGTACGGACGGACGTACATGGCGACGACAATACCCCGAGGCCAAAATGGGCGAGGGGTAAAAAGCGAAGTGCAATTACTGTGCACATATACTATAGCAATGTCTAATCGGCACTGATACTAGTGTTCATGTGTAGGGCCGAATGATGACTTTATTCCAGTGGGTTTCATATCTCAGAACCCACACTGCGGCGCCATGATCCGTTTCATTCTTATGTTGTCGTATAGTTTTTAAATAGTTTTAAGAATATCAGAGGAAGAATCATTCCAAGAAATATTCGTAGGCCCACAACCAGGCCGCGGAAGATCCACGAAGAAATCCGCAAAGCTCGCAAAGCCTAACTAACATATTTCACTGCCATAAATGTAAATTTTTTACCAAATGGAGGTTCAACCTCCAGCGGCACTGGGACGTACATACTGAAGTATCGTACGGCTGTCCAATTTGCAGTAGACCATTCAAAGTGAAATGATCCAGAGATACACACACCAAATATATCGGAAATTCAATTTCCGATATCGAGAATTGCAATTTCCGATATCGGAAATTCGGAGACAATTCCCGATATCGGAAATTCAATTCCCGGTATCGAAAATTCAATTTCCGATATCGGAAATTGCAATTTTAGTTTTCGTAAAGCTTCCAAAGCTTTCATTTCCGATATCGGAAATTCAGTGACAATTTCAGATATGGGAAATTCTATTTCCGATATCGAAAATTGTCACTTAATTTCCGATATGGGAAATTCTATTTCCGATAGCGGGAATTGCAATTTCCGATATTGGAAATTAGAATTTCCGATATCGAGAATTGCAATTTCCGATATCGGAAATTCGGAGACAATTCCCGATATCGAAAATTGTTTCCAGAGCTTTCATTTTCGATATCGGAAATTCAGCGACAATTTCTATTTCTATTGGGAAATTCTATTTCCAATATCGGAAATTGAATTCCCGATATGGGGAATTGCAATTTCCGATATTGGAAATTAGAATTAATTCGGAATAAAAGCACTTTGGCTTGCCATACTTTAAGTGTTTCGACAGGGACAACACTTACAGAGCAGTCCCTGTGGACACACTTAAAGGGTTATTTCAACACTTTACGAGTAAGTTTCAAAACTTTAGTTTTAAGCACCAAGTGTCTCAAAATGTTCATGTGGAGATCATCTATGTCGTACCGCCGCAATAATGTAAAATACAACATCTAGGCTGACAAGTTGCTTTGCTTTTGAGATTTGGATTTTGTTTTTTATATCATTGCAAATTCTGAATATACCAAAACTACAATGCTTACTAAAGGAAGATGAAGTGTTTCAAAAATTATCATGCAGACTGTACCCGGCCGGTATAGTATTTGATTTATTTCTTTTTTTTACAAATTGTATTCCTTGCCAATGTCTCAGTGTGTACGAAATATTGACGTAAAGGACGCAGTACATTCGAGCCAGAAATCGTCCCCAGTTTGAGGTGCTAAAAATAATCCTTCCCCAAAATAAATTATTATCTATTAAAGAAACATTTTGACTGGCATAAAGATCCACATTTTGATATACACAGAATAATTCCAAGACATTGAGTATCACGGTTCTCGAAGGACAGAGCCGTGAAGTATTACTGCAAAATCGCTGATTTTAGGTGAAGACGTCTATTTCTCTCTGTAAATATATTCATGTTACATTCGAACATAACAGTCCGCAGCTACATACTTGAACAATCTCTTGGAACTTGATCAATTTATTGGGACAAAGGATAAAACTAATCCTGCATGGGTATGACCATGCACTCTTAATGTTTTCTGTTCGGTTCAACGTCTTCGAATTGCACGAAAGTATACACCAATTCACGACCGTATCTGAAAATCACGATACTCGCTGGCTTGGAATTATTCGGAGTATACATTTGTATTTTTTTTCATAGGTCATATTTTTCATATGTTCCTAGCTCCAATCACATCCTTTGGGTGGTACGCCATAGTAATATCGAAGGTTTAAATTTACGGGTATATGTATTTTAATTTTCTGATGAATGCATATTTATTTTGGGTGTCCTCGCAAATTCTACCTGTTAAAACATGAATAAATTTACATTATTGTTTAATATCCCACAACACCAGGTTCAGGATATGCTGTACCGTATTTCTTGCCAATCCCAATATTTCTATATGCCGGTATTGGCGAAAATGTTATATATCGTAATTTCTCTGTGCATGTAAAAAACTGCATCCACAGGTAATTTTAATTTTTTTTTTTTTATATGTTGTGCAGAACGGAATATGTTCTCTCAATTTCGGTGTCGTCGGATGAAAATATAGATTACATGTGATTTATATTTACCGGTACATTTTTTTCATATCTTGCAGAAGCAAATTCGAAAATTGCCGTACCTCGTGCCAATCTCGATATATCGGCACAATTTTGGATCTTGAATTTTCACCTTTGTAAAATGTTTAATTTTGATTGCCTTCTATCTTAAATTCCAAGTTCAGAATGTACCGTACTTGTCAATCCAGTGGTTTTCTTGATTACAACTTAGGGTGTCGACTTTTACTTGCTCAAGTTATACAGGCAATTTGTATGCACGTTTTCGTATTTTAAATGCCGACTGGATGCGTTGACTTCATCTAAAATCCAAGTTTAGATCAATGAAATCTGCATGTTATACATGGAAGTCGTAGCCAATTCCAAACATTAGATGGTTAAGTTTCGTTGTAACCTAAGGCACTGGCAAACTGAAATCACGATAATTGCACCTGTAGAGGAGATCCAAATTAGTGATCTTCTCCATAGTGTACAATTGCTTTTAGCCAGAAAAAAAGAAGGATAATGAGTCTTAAATGCAAGAGAAATTGTTGTCTTGCATCGTGACATCCAATTATTGGGCAGTCATCTTTGCCCTGAAAGGGGCATCGATGTTGAAACTTCTGTCTTTCTTTTGTTGGACGATTCATATTTCAGAAGGAGAGTGATATGTACACAAATAGCATCCATATTGTGCATGGAAAATTGGGTAGCACGTCGAAAAGTCGTACAGCGCGATTTTCTACCTCTTCACAAAGGCGCACAGTGTCACATCGAAAAGGGGCACAGTAGCAGTTATGAGTGCGCTTTGCATTTCGACCTCTGCTGAGAACGTGGAAGAAAATTACACGCTTATTTCTACATATTAATGATGAGAACTAATACATGAATAAATATATGTCTTTCATGTACTTATGAAAGGTATATTATATGGAGAAATATTCCATCCTTTTACAAAATTTCTTATATTTTCTTACCTCACTATCGCTAGAATGAAATCATGCGACACTATAATGGCTGTTTTTGTCTGAATTTATTCTCATTACCTTGATTATTCAGTTATGGTCTAGAATTGTCGCTAACACATGATGGTCTCTTCTGCTTGTCTTCCTATCGCCTTGAAATGATGCCAAGATGACAATTGTTTGTGTGTGTCATCAGCGATTTTGTCAGGAAAACGTACAGTTCCATCGTCATAAATATATCAAAGCCGGACAGGCTTACACACTGTGTTACTATTACACGCAAAGGAGTTTTCGCTTGTAAACATAGCACATCCTTTCATGATACGTGTACCAACCGTTATCTCGGTTTAGTATGATTAATCGCAGAATTTCTTACAATTCTACTTAGACTTTCGATTCGTCCTTTGGCAGATAACCATTGTCAGCAAATCATTTCCCCCCTTCATCATGGGAGATCTAGCCCTCCACATAAGCTTCAATGGTAATACAAACACGCAGTAACATGCATATATGTCTATCTTCAGCAAGCATTACGCCGCAGACGTATGGGAATATATACAGGATCGTTTACTGTGTTAGGTAAACAATAATTCAAAATGAATCATCGTTTTTTAGCAAAGAAAATCCTGTTTTAAGCCAGGATAATTCCTGCAAATTACCAACTTTATTCTCCGTTTCGAGTTTCTGAAGATACGCATATTAGTTTCTACCTAGATGAAGAAAAGTGGAACAAATTTCACGTTAGAGCAGAAAGACAAATAGAACACGTAAATGAGAAATAAACATGCTATCAGGAAAATCTTGTGCAAAGGGAGAACGTCATCAGTTTCTCACGATAATTGCTCAATTGCAATACTTTGTCACAATGGTCACATGTTGGATATTGAACTTTAGATATTTAGATGCTACACTGTTCGTAACTACGGAAAATGCAAATATAACGATATATATGTGGGAAAAGAGGAGCTCCATATGGGTTCGCAGAATGTTATACACAAACATTATCTCAATGTCACGTTCCGTTTACATCGATTTCGAACAAAATACGTTCTCAATTTTCAAAGAACAAATACATCGCGGCCAATGATCATGGAACAATGTAGACTGATTATCTTCAGTAGTAAGATTTGAAACTCATATACACTCATTATTTGCCTAGTTCTAATAGCCGGAATCTTTGGGTTAAACAATATATTTATTTCAATGAAGAAATAGGGATGGGCGAACAGGCCAGGCCTATGCAAACGCCTCTCCCGAGAGAATATATATACATCAGTTAATTGACGGAAGGCTAAAAAAGTACAATAATTCAAAATTACCACATGTATCATAATGGATAAAGATGTACATATAATAATAATATCACAATGTATTGCAACAACGTATAAATCTGTGTTGACTGATGCCATTGGATGTCGCATAAATAAAATTTGTAACATGGTGTGATAAAGTTAAATTGAAAATAAGAGATGGTAAGATATTTCAGTTAGGACTTGTATGTTGACTAATCACTCGGGGAATCTCTCAGATTGCAAAATAAATGTTTGGACACTGATAAAAATGTTTGTGTTTTCTTCGTCGCTTAGGTTTTGGTTTCCAAATAATAGAGTTTGACGTCGTAATTGAGCAGGTTAGATGAATTATTTCTAGTTATACCATAACGGGGACAGAAAAGGAAAAAAATGTTCTGGATTTTCATTACCATGGCCACAGGCACATGATGGATCTTCTGAGAGATGTCGGGAGTACATATGCGCATTTAGCGAGCTACATCCAAGTCTTCACCGCGAATGCAGAATCTGCGCTTTGCGTTCACCAATATAGAAAAACGAAGGCACCACTTTATCGTCTTTGGATAGTTTATGACAAAAGGAAGGGAATGATGTTGATTCACGAATATTTAATTCCAACGAGTTCCACATGCGGATAACTGATGGTAAAAATGAGTTCATGTAAATCATGTAAAAATGAGTTCATGTAAACCCGTAATCTTTGATAATACTTAGTTGATATCACACTATCAAGCTGTCACGAAGGGCTCGGACTGCCTCAGGAAGCTGAATTCGAGTTAACTCTCTTGGGTAACAAAGGTAAAGGCGAACTGCCGACGAATCCGAGATGTTTGCGTCTCGCTTCAACTGTGATCGTTAATACAGTCCACACAATCCCCAGGCCGTAACTGTTTGAAGTGTGATACACCTCTAGCCAAATACACGGCTCGATGAACGCGAATATATCGAACAACACATTCACAATCTATCTCTAACCAAAAGAAATCGCTCAAGCCACTTTAGAAATTTGACAGAGTGCAGATATTTAGAAATTTCATTTATCAATACCTTTATTAAATTCTTACGCGACTACACATGTATTGACTGTTTCGTTCGGTCTTTATAATATCCGGAAGATACAGGTTTATTAGTTTGTAGCTATAATTAAGGTGGATTTCAGACGAGATGGAGTAATTTATGTTTTCTGTAATATCTGCCTTCTTTCACAATGCCAATTTGATAGTCTGACTTTAAAAATCAATTACCAATGTGGTTTATTACACCATCGTACACTATAAGTGGCAAACTTCAATTACGTGAAAACCATTTACCGGTGCTGACGCAAAGCACGACGTGGAGACTTTTAGTAATCATACTTCAAACCCCCGCATTGCATTGTAGACAGTATCCAAAAACCATTTTCTGGTCGCTGGTACACATCATAAAACAAGAAAGAGTTAATAATACAACAATGTGCGTGATACGAATTTGTTGTAAAGGATTATCCGACAAACGTCCTGGAGGAAGCGAGATTTCTATACGATAGATTGCATAGATTCTAAATGTTTTTCGATGCTGTATGCACCAGTGGTTCGCTGACAGAAATCAATTAAGTCGTTGTTCAAGCATAATAAACACATCTCTGATGTTCATCGCTTTCAGCAAAATACAATTCGCCAACCGTGTGATTTTCCGTGAGAGACAAATTTATAGACCAAATATAAGAGATAGATTACTCGTAGCTATTGTTCGCTGCTGATGCAAAAGAACAAAGCAAAGCGCCAATACAGACACAACAGCCATTCTTACAATGTCACACTTTTGTTGAGTTTGAATTCTATTCATGAACCCTTTTATTCAGATAACAGATACAAACATGAAGTGGATAATCAAAGATTTTGTGTTTGATATGGATGAAGTTTCTGACAGACTTCATGCGACGTTGGTTATCGAACAGTTTCTCACTTCAGCGTCAAACAAATACTAAGACTACTTTCATAGCGCACTGACTATAGATATTGCGCCTTTGTATACCACCAAATGTTGTATATTAACTGCAGCTGCTTCTGCAGCTACATGCAGGTAATGTATGAGCATAAATGCAACCGAATTGAGGTCTCTGTCGATATTAATTAAAATTCTTTCACAAAGTCAAAACGTTAATAGTTTTAGCTATCAGTTGACCGTTACCGCGAAAAGTTAGATGATCCCTCTCCACCATCGGGCAAGATAGAATAGTGCCATGAAATGTTTTAAACATATGGGGTTCACGATGAATATCTATCATGATAATGTCTAAGCTATGTACGATGACAATTGTAATCGTTATGCATTCTTTCCCAATTACATCGATGTAAACACCAAGTACAAATTTAGGCTATTCTGACGAACTAGACGTTCTTTCCAGGGTGGTCCATAAGTTTCTCTGTTTTTTTTGCATTATTTAGTGAATCATCGGAATGTTTTCTGCATTTTCAGTGAATCTTCTCTTTTTTTGCAACTGACTTCATATTTTATTGCGATTGCGACCATTTTCTGATAAACCACAAAGAACACCCATATTGAAACACAGAAAACTTAGGGAAAAATAAAACAAAATTGGGAAGAAAACCAAAGACATTTTTTTCCAAAACGGTTCAAGGGTGGAGATCCGCAGTTGAAATATTTTCAGCGCGGTGTAAAGTTTACACTGCGGTGAAGGTTATTTACACCAAGGCGAAAATATTTACAACGTGATGAGAATATCTATACCTCGGAGAACATTATTTGCCGCGTTTTCTAATAGTTTTCAACATTTTCACAACCATTTTGTCGATTTTCTCCCTGATATCCCGATATTTGCCTTTTAAGGACGACGACTGCATACTGAATGTCGGATCGAAAGCTTGTTATTCAAGCGAGTTTCAAATCACAAGAAACAATACACGACTTGCCGGTCGTCTGAAAGTGGCAAAAATGAAGAGTTATTGCCCCTTTGCAGGAGCAAGATTCGGCTACAACAATGCCTTCAACATGGGCCTCGAGGAAAATCACCGTCGTAAGTTTGTTTATAGAAGGTGTCAGAAGCTGACAGAGACCTGCAATATCACTGAACTGTTCTAGAGCCAAAGAAGTCTGACGAATCATGTGAAAAGCATTCGAAATAACTTTTTTAAGCAATTTTCAGTTCATGCCTATACTCACAGCATACGTGAGGCAAAAGTTTACTCGTGGTTCGCGTTGCACTATGGGAAGGAAACATGGTGGTTTTTGCTATTTTTAGACGATCGGTAAGGTGTGTATTAGAAGCGAATAGCAAGAAAAAGAAGATTCAGAACACATTGAATATATGGGGGAAACACCCATGTTCCCTATGGATAACCGTTCTTGAGTGATGCTCGAGTATCCCTCGAAGAGATCTATCTTTGTAGTGTGTGTGACTACTCCAGATGAACGTCTGATATCACCATGTATGAAATTGATTTTCCGTACACTGTGGCAGATTGTTGCGTGGAACATGTACCCCTTTTTTTTTAAACATGCTGACGACAATGAAAATCAGATTAATATTCTTCTGTACCTTCAGCACTGTGACACTGAGCGGGAAGCGACAGGTATGACATGCAACAAAACTGTCGATGTCCAAGTAGAGTTTTTGACAGGGTTATCGAAAGCATTTTTCACAATCAGCACCTATTTCAATTCTGGCAATTTTAAAGCTACACGAACAAAGCTGGGTTCTTGCAATTAGCATCTATGGTGCATGCTGGCAAGACCTGATGCATCGCATTGAAATGAAGACACTTTTGTACAGCTTAGAGTTTGGAAGATTAATCACAGTTGAAATCCTTAGCTGAACCAAATCTCAGAACCCGCTATCTGACTGAGAGAGAGAGATAGAGCGAGAATTAAGGTTTAACGTCGCGTTCAGCAATATTTCAAGCTATATAGCGACGATCAAACAAATTCTAAGTATTCAAGTTAATAACTTAGTAATCCAACACATTAAAACATACACTCAATAAAACTTATGTAACAAACCGATTTCTCTCAAAAAAGATACAGTCTTCTTTCACCCGACTGAAAAGTTCTTCTAAGTAGCTCTTACAATCTTAAAATCTATACAGTCGATAAGAATATGTTTCACTGTGAGGTCTTTGTGCCATGGAATACACCTTGGGACTGGCTCTTTTTTTAGTAAATGTTCGTGAGTTAGTCGTGTATGACCGATTCTACATCGCCTGAACATGGCTTGATCGAAACGTTTCTGGCTGTTCAGATGAGTATAGCCTACAGTTTTTTTGAACTCATGAAGTTTGTTATTATTCACAGCATCCCATAAAGATTGAAACAGCTTTCTCACATAAGTACATATAGAGGGTCTGAAATCGCTATGTGGGATTTCAACAGGATCAACCTGATTATCTAGGGCTGCCTTAGCCATTCTACCAGCCTCAGTATTGCCTTTGATGCCAACGTGACGCGGCAACCAACAAAACACAATATCAATCTGTTGATCAAATCTAGTTATATAATTGTAGAATATTCAAGATGGCGGGATGAGTTGAAGTTCCACATTTAATCGCTTGAAAGCATGACAGTGAATCTGAGAATATGACTTCTTTTTTTTTCATTTTAGTGGACCCAATATCTCCCAAAGCAGAGAATATAGCTTTTGCTTCTGCAGTGAATATCGAAAGTTTACCTGGTAGTCGAAGGTTTTAGTTTTGGAACTAAAGATCGTAGCACATGCTACTCTCTCATCATCTTTAGAACCGTCTGTATAAATAGCCTGATGCGATCTGTATTTTTCTCTCAGCAGACCAAATTCTTGTGCATACACGAGCTGGCTCGTGTCTGTATTTTTATATTTCGTTAGTATGATATCTACTTCTGGTTTAGCTAACTGCCATGGTGGAATTGGTAACAGCCTGTTAGGTAAAATTTGACTAAGCTTAATACCAGCTGCTACAATGTGGGAATATGACTGAGAAAAGCTTCGTTTAATAAATATTGTTAACAATAATAGGAATATCTCTGCAAATCCGTCTTGCTTCATACTCCATTCAGGATTCCTTCTACTTCCATTTGTTCTACTAATAGACCGTAAACGTTCAGCCAATATAGACCCTTACTTCAACAATTATAAGCGACATCCCAATGATTAATACAAGTCTTTGTTGAATCTTCCGTGACTCTCATGATTTGGCAAAGACATAACGCAATCCGTCTCGCCGCTAGAAATGTCGGTAGATAACAGCTGAATAAATGCATATATGGTATATATATTTACACTGATATACATGTATGAGCACTGAATTACGGACAAGCGTCGGCTTACCTAATGCTAGAACCATAGAAGCAATGTTTCGTCTCTATCGATATGACCAGTCGTTCCATCATCCTATGAATCAATTATCTTGGTAGTCAATGTATTAACCTTTGGTCTAGAGCAGCTGTTGTCCTCAGACCTGACGTTTGTAGATACTGTATGTTGATTTCTCAGTTATCTGTAACGTCTGCAGTATTCGGTATTAGTCTGAGCTCATTGTGCAGCCGTGGGTCAGAACAGCATGTACGGTACCAATACAGAATCGGAAATCCACCTTCTTGTGAAGGTATTGCCAGCTAAATGCATACATGCATGAAGTGATATAACTGAAACAAATATAAAAAGTATAGAAAGCCAGTCCATTGCATCACCGACCGGTTAGCAATTTCCAATGAGGTACGTGGCCAAAAACATGCGCATTATAGTGTTCGTTTAACGTCCTAATCACGCTGTCAGAAAGATTGAGCCAGTTAAGCTCAATATGTTAAGTCGCTCATGATCACGATCTCTTGTAAACCGAAGGTAGCCATTTCAATGGAAACAAATTATGACAACGACGTAAATACCAACGATGTAAATGCATGTAAACATGATGCAAAATAAGTTCGATATTATGATAAAGAAAGCAAGAGCTGGTTGTGGCGTAATAACTGGACACAAATTAAAAAGAACAAATTAATCAGCAATAAACACAAGGAATTTATCGTATCAAATCGTTAGGAGCCAAATGGTTTAACCCAAAATTTAATCAACACAAGCTGAGATTAACTTCAGAGCACTGCGTATTTCACATTATACCTCGTCATCAGCAGTGTTGTTGGCCAGAAGAGTAATTACTTGTCATATATCCAGTAAATCTGTATGAGTATGAACAAAACTTGAGGCTACCTAGTTCCTCGAAGAGAATAGTCAACATGTACATTATGTAATGAAATTAATTTAGTTAGTTTCAAACCCTTAATGGAAGCTGTAGCATGCTATGGTGGTTGAAATAGGTGCCACTCGAGAGAGCCAATTCCCAGGCGTGCTGTCGGTAGGCTGGTGCCCCTCAAGAGAGCTCGGCCCCAGCCGTGTGCTGTCGGTAGGATGGCCTCCCTGAAGAGAGCTCGGACCCCGCCGTGCTGTCGGTAGGCTGGTGTACCTCAATGGCGCTCGGTGTCAACCGTGCTGTCGGGGCCCCTCTAAAGAGTTCAGTCCGAGCCGCGCTGTCGGTAGGCAGAGGAATTTAATACCTGCTCAAAGAAGTATCACGATATATGTTGCGCCTAATTTATACAAGGATATCGATACAATTTTACGTAAGTCGCGTATTGCATTTAGCGTAATGACTACATCACCGAATAAATTACATAACCGCTATGCAATTGATTGGATAATACAAATGCAGATCTGCAAATTTCCGACCAATAATCCTTCCATAAAGCTGTTTGTCGCTTGTTAATGTTTCAGTAATAATGAACTGAATACAAATTGTGTGTTTAACAATGAGGCTTATATCAGTAGTCTCTGCCACGTTGGTTGGTTTTTCAAAGTTTGACAGAACAATGCTGTTAGTGAATCAAAACAATATTTGGGTATTATTTGGACAGTTCTTGGATTTTCTGTTTGTATGACTATCCACATACATTTATTTGAACTTCGAATAGCGGACCATTTCAGATGCCCCATCATGAATTAAATAATATAAAATACTGAGAACTTTCAGATGAATGACAGGCGAGTTGTTCTTTTTCGGGAATTATTGGCGATGATAATCTTTTCGATTTGAACTTTACTTATTGGCGTGAAAGGCCATGGGATGTCTGTCGCAAGATTTTGTATCCAAACAATTGCTTCTAGTGCAAGGCGTGGAAAACATTTGAGGCTATTCCACGTCCCATACCTACTAATCCGTGAGCTGAAGAGGTCACCTCCACAAACTTTACACCATATAGCCGCCATTTTGAATTGATCTAAGTTTGTCTATGTTGTGCATTATGTGAATGACCTCGAAATGGGCTCCTATGATTGCATAAGATATGAGATATTGATTTCGACCAATAAGATACTGTGAAGAAAATAATGCCTTGAAAAAGATAAAAACAAACATAAAAACATGAATTTTCAAATAACCCCCTCCAGGCCACCATTTTCAATCTGCTTTGATGGTTTGGGGAGAATGTTGTGCAAGTAGCCCTTAAATGACCGTAAACTGATCAACTGTTATCTCAAAATACATGTAGCTCAGTTCTGACATATATGTACGTTGGGTTCATTCCAATGCTTTGAGTTGGACAGAAAACATTAATAACGCATCTTGAAGATGCCTTCATATTGTCGCCATTTTGAACTCCACCATTATGCTTTGAATTTGAAACTATGAGAATGGTCTTAAAATGAGTCCAGCATAATATGCTATGAGCAACATAGGGTCAATTGTGACAATTTGTGTTTTGAGCTTCATGCTTCAAAACATATGAAAAAAATACGCAAGTTTTAGATGACCCCATATGGATTTCATATTGAAAATGACTATTATGCCTCTAGCTCAAAATTATGCAAATAATCTCAAAATAAGCTTAGAACATTAGGATGTAATGAGACGTAGCTCAATTCTGATTGATACGTACTTTGGGCTTCAAAGATGCCTTGAATTGAACAGAAGATATAAAATAGTGCTCGTTGCAGATGCCCCCATATGGCCACCAGTTTATATTTCAACATTATTGTTTGCATCATCGCTCTGAAATATTAAAATGAGTCCAACACCACAAGCTGCATTAAGGTAATTCTGACAAGTTTGCAGTTTGGGCTTCTCAAAATGACTTGAATTAGACAAAACATGTGGAAAATCGCAAGTGCTAGGTGACTTTATATGGTCCCCACCATTCCATATGAAATATAACCATTATGATCTATTCTAACGATTATGTGTATAGTCTGCAAATAATTCTAGAACGCTCACCCGCCTACCATGAGATTAGACAGAATATATGACAATTTCAGATGCCCCAGATGGCATTCCCCCATTGTCAGATTTTGTGACCTGCTAAACTCTCGGTCTGACCACACTGAACAGATAATCGGTCCAACATAATTACTGGCGTTATATCCGACATTCAATATTCAGCCATCGTCTAAGGAATTTCCGCATCAATAATCGGAATACCTTTTTCGTACGACAGTTGGCGATCAATTCCACTTAAGCATGAAATGAAAATTAAATTACACAAGAACACTTTCTGCAAGAGGGAAGCGGTTAGCAGGCTACAATGATGACAGCCAGATATCATGATATTCGTTACATAATATCCTGATCACTCAATACTATTTATCATCCAAACGCATTTCCGTGTTTTCTAGAGTATGATATATCGCAGTCACGACTATTTATTTGAAAACCATAGCGATGTAAACACATGCCAAAGATCTTGCACGCTACGATCGTATTTTGAGGTCAGTGTACGACATTTAGCACAGAATTTGATCAACTTTGAATGGTGGAGATTAGTTTTTTTGCCTTGGTAGACAAGTTTCTGAAATAATGTACTGTGGCGTTGATCGAAATCGTCACATTTTGCACAGGATCTAGTAAATGCTACCAGGTGAAATATGTGCAATAAATAATATACCATTAGACGAATTATCCCAATTTCTACGAAAGTTGTAGGCTGGGATTCTCAAAATGACTTGAATTAGACAAACCATATGAAAAATCGAAAATTTTAGATAATGGGAAAATTTTAGATTTTACCATTATACATGTACTTTTCTCCAAACTTCATTTTGACAAATTTAGTCATTGGACTTCGATAAATATCTTAAGTTAGACAAATGCTATGAAATTTTCAAGAGATTCAGATTATGCCATACGGCCGCCATTTTTAATTTAAAGGAATAGAAAACCCTAAGGCGATGCATCGAAAGAACTATATCATTGGTATTCGAAAAACAAAACATCTTTTCTAGTAATTCCGAATGAATGAGAACATTTTGAACATCAAAGCTATTGCCCAGATCAAGAATCCGTGGAGGTCGCCATTATAACAAGCCTGAGAGCCTTTAGCCAATGAAAATCCTTGAAATATCACCTGACATTATTCCTGTGACGTACTTGTGCTCCAGGCAGTGTAGCTAATAACATGGAGACCAATTGTAAATTATTATGTCGATGGGTTTTGACAGATCTGTGGACCTTTCTTTACGCTTCGAGACGATTATGAGGATCTTGATATATGAATGTCGAATTGATATACAGGTTGACATGTGGCATTTTGCATATGATTTCACGAGCTCTCTTGCTGAGGCAGGAATATCAGGCCACATCACCCGATAGCAGTAGACGAAACGCTGCTAATGCTGCCGTTGTTTTTTTTTTTAATGCTTTACCTTATGGGATAGAGCCCGGATGACAACCGGATTTTTGTCGCAGCGCCATCTACAAAAAAACAGTATGACCCATCAAACGTCACAGTCATTCCAACATGTCGCAGATCATGAAGTGTTCAAGTGTGAACGATAAATCGGTGTTTACTCAGCTTCAGAATTTTGCTATTTATTTCTACCCGTGTTTTTGGAATCTGATGGCATAATTCTGTCACGCCGAGCACGAGTTTACGCAGAGTTTACTATTCCTTTGATGATATAATGAAAATTGACTAAATATTGAAAACAACGTACTTAGTTCTTTACAGTGCATTAACAATGATGAACATAAAATAGTTCAGATGACATCGCATGGTCGCCATTTTCAATTCACCGAAGATATTTATTCGTGTTCTTGTGTATATGGAACAGCTTTGCCACTTATATGCGTCATTCATTGCATTTGACTGTTGATATGTGGATACCACCACCATCACCATCCATGTTGACATGTGGATACCACCACCATCACCACCCCCCTATTGACATGTAGATACCATCACCATCACCGCCCCCTGTTGACATATGGATACAACAACCATCACCACCCCCTGCTGACATGTGGATGCCACCGCCATCAACCCCCCCCCCCCCCCTGTTGACATGTGAATACAACCACCATCACCATCACCAACCCGCAACCTTACGCGAGTAACATAATACCATTGGAATACATGAAGAGACTCTGACAATGAATAACACTATTATCAATGCTGAATATATACACCTGATTATCCTTGGATACATTGGACCATTGATTTGAAAATATAGTTGTCAATCAAGTTCTCGCATACCTTACTCCCTTCGAAATAAAGTTTTCCCGATGGTATTTATCTACGACCCCCGAGTGACGCAGAAGCGTTGGTGTACAAAAGCGCATTCTGTTAATAGCTAAAACTGCTATGAATGCTAAACCACACTTGATCAAATTTAGATATTAAATCATTATTGTGAAAGATTCTCAATAGTTGACACTCACATCCTTCACCTTCTTAGAAAATAGCATTGTTGCAGGTAACTTCATTTTTCTGACCACGAACAATCCTATTTCTTCACATGTAAAAAATCATCTTTTCTTAGTCCATTTCCGAGTACCCGCGAAAACTATAATTGAAGCAATCTGCTATCGGAACAACTTAGTGAACATTATGCAAGTATCACAATTTTACCTGAAATTTGGAGATTGGCTACTAGCGACGTCGTATCATCAAATAAATCTCACGATTCCTCAATTCATCTCAAGATTCCTCAATTTATACTGCTCCGAATACTACCTCACTTGAAAAGATTGGGCATAACGTTAAAAAGTTACCATTTACGTACCTGTATACCAAAAAATGCACGGCTCATATTGGGTTCCATTTTATCGCTTATTAACATATGTTTTCATATTAATTACATTCGAAGGTATTTAAAAATGTAGTTTCGGTGACTGGTGATGAAGGTGCCGGGTAAGCCCCTTCAGCTCACGGACTATATAAAAAATAATCCATAGACTTAAAATCTGAGAAGCTGGATTGCGAGGTTGTTTTTCGCAATACAGGATTCGAAAGAGAATCCACCAACATGTGATTCTATGGTGGCTGATATCTGCCATGTCGTACCATCCTACTATCGCTCTATTTTACTAGGGCAATGGTACGATGGTATGATGTGATGGCACGATGCGATGATACGATGGTACGATGATACGATGGTACGTACGATGATACGATGGTACTTTTACGATGATACGATGGTACTTTTACGATGATACGATGGCACGATGGTACGATGAAATCACGATGTGTATTCAAACATAACACGACAGTACGATGAAAACAATTAAGAATCAATTTAATATAATTTATTTGCACAGGACTTTCGCTTGATCGAGCGACTTGGGCAACTCTTCCGAAGCGCGATGATACTATGGTACGATGGGACGATGATACGATGGTACGATGATACAATGGGTGAGTGAGTGAGTAGGATTTAACGTCGTTTTCAACATTGTTTCAGTCATATCACGACGGTGCCTACATGTGCCAGAACACGAGAGTGTCCACAGTTCCTATTATTCTGGACACTGATCAGTCCAGTCAGTACAGCACCCGGTCACCCATCCAAGTATTGACCGAGCTCAACGCTGCTTAACTTCGGTGATCTGACGAGAACCGGTGTGCCCAACGTGATGCGCCGTACCGTGATACAATGGGACGATGATACGATGGTAAAATGCGATTGTACGATGGAGAAAATTCTATCGTACCATCACATCGTACCATCGTACCATCGCATAGTACCATCGTATCATCGCATCGTGCCATCGCATCGTACCATCTCCCTAGTAAAAATAGGGCGATTGTACGATGGTGCGACATGGCGGCTATCAGCTACCATACGATTCCGATGTAATGTGCTTAAATTTTTACCTTGCAGGCATGTTATCAAACTGTGCCGTAACACAAAAGTAATATTTCTCCTGTATAGGTTTGTGAACCATAGCCTTGAGACATTTGGCTACAGAGAAGTGGTATATGAACAACCTCCTTATCAGCTCGTTTTGGTTTAAACGTCCAATCGCCGCTACCTCTTCGTTGCACACGACATCCGACATGAATTCATATCACATTTTGTACAAATTATCCGAGTTTGACGCCAGCGAGATCAACAAACTTATCCAACTGCCAGATAGTGTTGATGATCCACCCATACCAGACGTGATCGGCGACTACGTTGAATACGGGTCTTCTCATACCAATTTTACTTGGCATCAGAGTTAATCACTTCTGGATCGGTAGCAACGAACTACATTGTATAGAAATACATTGTACGGGCACAAGCATGATTATGGGCGTATTTTACATCATTTTTCTCTCATTTTTTCCACCATTCAGTGGGCGTGAGACGGTTCTCTGGTTATAGGGTTCGATAGAACAGGTCAGCTGTCATTGGTGGTAATTTGGCAAATTTCCATGATGAACATACCTCAAGAATGTGACAGTTGATGTACCACAAGGTGAATATATTGTCATTTGAAATGGATTTATGCATCGGGAGACTAAAAGCTTTTTTATGCTGTAGAGAACAAGTGGGCCGATGCCTGCCAGTCTTCACATTTGATCAGAGGCCTTCCAATCGTCGCTGTGGCTATAGTTTTGATTTTTACAGTCCAATTTTCTCCAGGTTTACTCACAAACAACATAAAAATAATGAGGTGACTTCGAATTTTAATTAATGAATTTCCATTTAAAAAATGCCAATGTGGGTAAAAACAACATCAGAATTATAATGAAGGGTAATATCTCTTGTATTCTTACGCCATTTCTTTGACAAAATGGATAGCTATTGAAGCAAATATAAGCCAATAATGACTGACTTGTCAGTGGTTGGGCCAAATGGCAGATTATGTGTGAGACCACTCAACACAGTGGGTAGCTTTATAGCTTTGGAGATCCTAGGAATCATAAATGGTAGAAAAGAAATGCAAAAACTGCACGAAGATCCAAGTTTTATTAAAAATCTATACCTCAGTTCAAAACTGGATTGAAGGGGTAAATAAAATCAATTAAGTTAGTTATTGATTGTCGATTTCAAGTAAAACCAGTACGGTAAGTGTTATTTTTCGGTTATGTAATGTACTATCTAATTATCCTTTCCTATAGTCACACTATATTCAGGATTAAATTGTTTACATTTCAAATGCTGGTATATTGAGCTCCTGTTAGCTTCAGTTGCCGCTTTTTCACCTGGTCTGGTATGGTTTGTGGTATTCTGACACAATCTGTATACTCTTCAAACTGTTCACAGCTCTATATGATGGAGGAGTCCGCAAGCATTCAACGTTGGCTATCATGGATGTCCTCAGCTTGTTGTTCACTTTATGGACTGTTGGTGAACCTCCGCCAGGAAGAGTTTTGGGGGAATTCACATTCTCAGGTAATGATACACTGCGAGTTCTCTTGATGGCTTCACATTTCTGTGTGTCTGTGTTCCTCTCAGTTGCACCAGAGTACTTTCAATTAACTTCATTTTCAGTCTGTCTTGGAGAATAAGATAGTCATTTTTACCTGCGGCTCGCAGGTCTACGGGAGGCTCGCGTTGTTGTTACCTGCGGCACGCAGGTCTACGGGAGGCTCGCGTTGTTGTTGTTCTTCTTCTTCTTGTTCTTGTGACTTTTTGAAATGCGCATGCGCTAAGAGAGTGTGATCTCTGCCACACTTTTCTTTTCACCCTCCGATCTCACATGAAACCACTGTCTTCAAGCGCGTTTGAATTCATTTGCAACTATATTCGGTGGAATGAATTATTGCTTCGTTGATTTCCGTTCAGACTTCAATTCTCTTACGTCAGTCGCTTTAAAGCTGTCGGTCGTCACATCAGTCACTGTCTTCAGATATTACCATTTTCATTGAACAGTATGCAGATGTATACACAATTTAAGATCCTTTGATTTCTTATATACCAAAGAAGATGAGCCGCAACCTTGTCGGTGGTTCAGCTAATTTGCATACAGTCCCAGGCGACTGTCTTAGAAAGTAGAAAAATAAGTTCACTACTTCTAGACTCTAGTAATCATTTTATCTACCCAATCTAGATAAAACACAAATTGGCGAAGAAGCATAACAAGTAACGCATTATCATTATGATTAACATTGAATAATACTTGGTATCAAATTATAGATCATGCATCATAAAAACAAACGCAACAATTACGTTTCAGAAGTAAGCGGAACAACTCAGCAACTTTCACCGAATAAAGATGTTTAACTTCACCCCCAAGCAATTCGCATATATGGAAATATGTTTTGAAAGGAAGAATAACTTAACCCTCTGTGGGAATCGAAACAATGACCCTCCAATCCCTGGACTTGCACTTAATGGTAGCTATACCGATTCATTGATAATACTCAAAACTGACTTTATGCGCAAACGGTTTTATAATACATAAATGACTATGTACTATTTAATGAGTCCGACAACCCTATGCGCGAACAGTACATCATAGTTATATTGTGTACTTTCGGTTACAAGCATGAAATTTGGCACATAGCTATTTCGAATGATCCTCTTTCGGAACCAGTCCCTCTATCCTCATTCTCGTAAGCCAGGGCCTTGCTTCGCTGGTATTGATGTTCTCGTCCTCTTCCGCACTCATAATCCCTTTAGAATTGCATTAATCACTTCCGTAAAATCAATTCTTATGTGTATCAACAGACAATGGGCAGAAACATGTTGCATTTGACATCATTCTCTCAAGTCAGAGCCCATTTATGCTAGAACTTACTGGTTCTACACTTCACAATTTACGTTACTTTGTCAATCAGTTTTACGAATGAAATTACGTCATATATTAGCAGATACTGACCATAAAAGCGATCTATTTGACCTCGTTGTCAATGTCTTAGCTATACCGACTCATTGATACTACTCAAAACTGACTTTATGCGCAAACGGTTTTATAATACATAAATGACTATGTAGTACTTAATGAGTCCGACAACCCTATGCGCGAACAGTACATCATAGTTATATTGTGTACTTTCGGTTACAAGCATGAAATTTGGCACATAGCTATTTCGAATGATCCTCTTTCGGAACACAGTCCCTCTATCCTCATTCTCGCAAGCCAGGGCCTTGCTTCGCTGGTATTGATGTTCTCGTCCTCTTCCGCACCCATAATCCCTTTAGAATTGCATTAATCACTTCCGTAAAATCAATACTTATGTGTATCAGCAGACAACGGGCAGAAACATGTTGCATTTGACATCATTCTCTCAAGTCAGAGCCCATTTCTGCTAGAACTTACTGGTTCTACACTTCACAATTTACGTTACTTTGTCAATCAGTTTTACGAATGAAATTACGTCATATATTAGCAGATACTGACCATAAAAGCGATCTATTTGATCTCGTTGTCAAAAGCTAGGACCTTGATTTCCTTGAGAGTTTTTTAAATTTATTTTGATACCTTTCATATTGACTTGGAAGTCATTTTCGCGAACGCAATAATTTGATGTACCAAAAGATAATAACGAGAATTCGACATGATTCTCTTATACACGCAGACCTTGTTTAGTGAACTAACCCTGAAATTTCGCACTTAAATCACCTCCCGAATGACTTAATGACAAACATATT